>JAQIWQ010000450.1:0-16738 GCA_034695825.1 Folsomia inoculata
TATCTGCAATTTTACCACAAACGTTTGACTTGTTAATTATTTTTGCCATGTTGCAAATTCTCATTTCCATGTAGCAAAAACACACTACGTCATAACGACAATTGCAAGAAATTTAGCAAACATTCACCTTGTTGCGTGCATTTTTTGCTTTATATACTTAAAAATTTAGACGCGTTTTAAAGTCAGTTTAACAAATGAATTTATTCTTTATTTCCTGAAATTTTAAATCGTACAACTTTCCCATGATTTTACATCAACTCATCATTGAACGCACATTAAAACCCAATATTTGGCAACACATCTTAACCGTGAAGAAATAATTTTGTTACCAACCAGATTTTGCACTAGAGTTTTAGTCATATACTTGAGCAACAAGTGGTAACATTAGTAAAACAATGTAAAGAGGGGACGACCCTACAAGTCTGAAGATCGACATTGGTAAGGCCCTTCTTGATACAATTTTCCCCTCTGGATATGGACTTTTGAGCATTAGGAAATGAGTTAGTACATGTATTTAATTTTATCATTTTTATTGCAGAATAAAGCCAGCCCAGTTACAACAATTAACACCCTACTTTAAACACCTTTGGTAATCACCCTGGCAATATCTAGTCAAAATTAACTGTCACTGGTGAGTAAAGGTTCACTTATTCTGATTCATGTAAAACACTCTATACAATCTGACTGCTAATTTTTTGCTGTATTAACAAATTGAAATTATCCTAAATCGTTCATTTTCTTTCTTGCTTGAAAAATAAGTTATATTTTCATAATTACAATAAAATAGTTATTTATGAAAGCAATATGGAATTCCAATGAATTGAAAAAATTATAGTCTCGGGGGGGAATTGAACCCACGTCTTCAGAATACATGTCTGACTCTTTATAAAATATCAATACAATAATTATATTTTTTTCAGAAAGCAGCCTAATGAAGGATTTCCCAGACTTGATTCAAGTCAATCCTGCATTATCATTCTTGGATCTTGAGAATGATTTGGGATTGATTTTCAACATCACAGACCTGCAAGACGTTTCCATACCTGAAGCTGGACCAGGATTTCAAGGGGGGCATGATCTAGGAGAATATTCAAATTTAAATGTCTTCCCTGCAAACCCTCAAATCAACCCGGACCCAATTGACCTTCTTGAACCACCCGTATTGCCACCACCCGTATTGCCACCACCAGTATTGCCCCCCAATCTACTAGGAGACGGTATTGGCGAAACTGTCGTGTTCATCGTCAACCAACCATCAGAAGCACCACGAGCAAAAAAACGAGGAAGACCACCCAAGCTTGACAAAGTCGTGAAACAAAAGAAACCTAAAAGGTATGAAGAAGACCCCGAAACAGGGGGCAAGAAAGTGCTGGATGCAAAACGAGAGCACGAGAATAGAGAGCGGAGAAAATTGGCAAAAATTCAGATCGAGTCCGAAAATACAGCTTTCAAAGAGGAAATTGCAGCTTTAAAAATTCAGCTCCAGAATAAGGATCTGCAAATTGAAGGATTGCTCAAAAGGAATCAAGAATTTGAGGTCAAGTTTAATTCATTGATGATGGTGCTTTTGGGGGCTCGATTTTCTGCACCAGCAGTAGCAGAGACTATGCAGAAGAATTTGGTTGATCTCGTTGAAATTGTACCATCCGTCCTTGGGACAGATAATGGATCCTCGGGTCAAGAAGACATTGGTGATATTCTTTCAGATAGTGACAGCTCTTCTTTTCTCCCAGATCCAGAATCATTAGTAGGATATGATGATATCCAAATGGAACAGGGGGGTTTCTCAAACAATTAACTTTTAGACTGAATTTAAATGCCATTAATTTCGATACACGTAATAGATCTCGATGGTATTTTTATAGTCAACTCAAACTTATTTTTGTCGGTATCAAAAACTAATTTCAGGATTGGCGTCTTTCTTAAAACAAGTTGGACACGAACATGGGGGTGTCAAGTAATTCCCTCAGCCTTGGACAAACCATGGCAGCGGAAAATGTTTTTTGCCAAGTCCAAGTCTGGAGGATGCACTTGCCACCTCGGCATTGAAAGTTGTGGAATTAGTTTTGACACGGACGTAGTTTATAAGGAACGGAAAACCAATAATTATATAATTTAAGTTACTGTTAAAATAAGAAGTAAGTATACAAAGGTGATCCTTTTCAAATCAGGACATCTCGAGCAAAAACGGCAAACTTAAATCACGGTTATACCTTATTAAATTAAGGTATAGCCGTGCTTTACCAGTCCAGGCGTGGACTGATAAAATAAGTCTTATATATTATTTACACTTGTTTAACTTTGAGCATCAATAAATCAAACTTTTTCAGTCAATCTTTATGGATTGGAAAACGGATTATTTAATTTCCGACAAAATCCTTTAATCAATTGTTTGACAAATTAAATTGGGGTCTCCTCTAATGATTTCTACAGCAGTTCGACTTTTAATTATCGCTTTATACGGATATATATATATATATATATTATATTATGCGGAAATTATACGGATATTACATCATTTATAACCGAAAAAGTAATTGCTCGTATTGTTTCGCAAGCAAAGATAGATGATATTCGAAAGCAAACATGAGTTGCGTAGAAGAGTTATTGTATTTCATTAGAATGTATTCACTCGTAATTGTCGCATGTGTTGGCCTTTTCGGTAAAGTCGTCTGTTTCAAATTTGTTTTGAAATTTTTAGTAAATTTAGGGTCCCATTGATCATAGTCGTATGTCATATCCTCAGATACGGCAGATTCCAACGGCTTCACTATTTAACAGTATAATTAGGTGATATGTATAATAATAAACTGGATTATAGTAATTCTTCCAATAATTCACCTATCGTATCATTGTCCTGTAATGGAATGACAGCAACATTGCTAGCAATATCCTTTTCTATATCAAAATCCGTCGAATGTGGTCTGCGAATTGCTCGGAAACCTGCAATATTGGATGGACAGGAGCAAGATCGTCGCCCCGAGGTAGCCCATACGATTCGAGTTGTACCGTTATAGAATCTAAGTTTCTCTGAAATTAATACCTAAATGTTTAAAAAATATATCTATTCCATGAAAAATAGCTTTGTTTTGTACCCTCAACGAACTTAAATTTCTTTTCTCGAAACACATTCCTAAGCCTCCCAACTGTGGCTTCTGAACCTTGGCAACTTATCCAAAGTTTTAACATTTGTTGAAAGTTTTGTGTAAAGCTATAGTTTACTTCATTTATTTCAATGAATTCAACCTCGTCTTGGGGAAGTTCAAGGTATTCGGCTATCTGCTTCCAATTCTCCAAGACGCGGTAATCTTTACTTACTATGTTCACGATGTCTCCTACCAGTACTTCTAGATTGGAAACGGAAGAAGAATAAATAATTATGTACTGAAGATAGTCAATTGAGTTCAAAAACTTACCACCAACTTTGCAAGTGCCGTCACATTTTTTGGGCTTTTGAAAGTAACGCTTCATACCATTCATCTCAGTTTCAAATTCCTTTAGCGAATTAGGTATGCCACTGGAGTTCTACAATAATTACTCAGAATAATATACGTTATGTATTTGTCACTTCATTAGTAAATACGGAAATTACAACAAAATGTGTGGTAATCGAAAATTACTTATTTTTTATAAAACACAAATAGATAATTGATATTACGCTTGTAGAAAAAGTGGTAAACCAAGAGGGTCCTTACATTTACATGAAACACACCAGCATATTCCCTGCTGGTGCTGACCAATTCAATCCTCCTTCCATTGTCCACATTTTCAAGATAAAGCTTCCATTCATCCCCATTCTTCAGACACGAGGAAAATTCACTGCTCCCATTGTTGACATTTTCAAACCAAAATTTCAGTACGTCTCCGCTCTTTGCAGTAAACTCGCAATCCAAATGATGCCAAGCTTTTGCAACCTTCACTACGTAATCAATGTCAACTATCCTCTTTCTTTTTCTTTGTCAAACCAATGATCACTTCCCTAACACCAGTCATATCAAAATGATCCAGTACTACCGCTTCCTCCTTGTCGTTAACAAGTCGGTCAAACATAATTTTTCTTTTGCCATAGGGAATAAGGTGAACAACTTCCCAAATGATTAACCCCAATCAATAAAGGTCGGCTTCTAAAGAGTAATTGTTCCCAAACGCTTCCGGCGCCATATAGTCTAATGTTCCCGCTCTACTAGTTAACGTTCTTGTTTGGCTCTTTTCGGAATGTACTCTTCGACACAAACCAAAGTCCCCAATCTTCACAGGAAGCTGGTACCCTTCTTTAGCAAACATGACATTCTCCGGTTTCAAATCTCTGTGAAGAATTTTGTTGTCATGTAGCCATTTCAAGCCGGAAACTGGATTCTTGATAATGGTCACTTGTATTTCGACCTGTACACTGCTCTTTTGTTCACTGATCCACTGCTTCAAAGTCTCTCCACAAAGCTCCATTTCAATTGAAATCACCTTAATCGTTTTGTCTCGCTTTGCTCTTCCAATAATCCCATCTTTAAACGCGTGTTGGTCGTTATTCATGTTGAGAACTTTGTCGGAAAATATATTTTCCAGGTCTGCAGACGTTAGTAAATTTTCCTGAACATCAATGACCTTGACAACATTTCAGTGGGGTGTCAGTTCCTTGGAAATTTTAAATTCTCCACGTATTTGTACTTGTTCTGTGGAGTCAACGTCTGTGGGGAAGGAGAATTTTACTGCGGTCGTTTTTTTCAATTGGTCAATGGCTTGTAGGACTATTCCGTATGAACCGTTGCCTAGACAACGGTCAAACGTTTCTGTGCTAAAGAAATTAGACTTTGAGGTCATTTTGGGTGGTAAAATAATATGGAAAGAGAAATATGTAAGAGGAGAAGCTGTGAGAAGTGGATGATGTGGTGGTGACGTGGTGCGAAGGAAGCGATAAGTTATCTTATCAATCGGTTGGCAATACTGCTTTGAATGAAATTTGGGAATACGGCTTCAAGTACCATCACGTTAGCAACGGCTTGATTGTAGTCGTTTACATTGTAACCTGGGGTTAATATAGCCTCTGTATACGTAAATGAATATGGAAATTGGTGATAAATACTACCACAACGGTGTCAGAATTACAAAAGTAAGAGGTGGCTGAATTGTACAGATGTAATACATAATATGTAAATGAAGGCCTCCCTGATATTTACAAAGCGGGTACAATGTTTATTGTGCATGCAGTGTCAGCATGAAATTAATCCGAGGTATTGGAGCAGATTGAGATATTATGGTATGACAGTACATAGCTTTGCATTGTCCGAATCCACAATCTCTCTTTCATTTCAGCATAAACGTTCGACTAATCAATTATTTTCGTAATGTTGCGATATACCACTAAATCCTAATTATCCAATTAGGGGTTTCGCACATTCCTTACTGAAGATTTGCAACATGTTTGAGACGCTTCAAATCTCTAAATAGAGCATTCAATTCAGGAAGAATATGTATTCTCCACCAGAAATAAATTTGCAGTGTAGATAGAATAGACAATATCTTGCTGTTAGGATGTCGAGGAATACAATTAGTAATGGGAACGGAGTACCTAAACGTTATAAAGCTGCCGACGAACATTTTATACATGTTTTCGCAGGGATTACGATTCATTTTATTTGTTTGTGATAATATGACAACTTTGATAACGGAATGCAAATTTATCAAAACCAATACGTTAATCCCTACCTCATATATCTTTGAATATATACAGACAATATATATATATCTGTATGTATCTTATCACTCCACTCCACACATACTGAAGTATGCACATGCTTTAACAAAGTTGAAAACTTTCAGCCAGCACAATTGTCCGATATCAATTTCAATATGTATTTAACAGATTAAATGGGTTACAGCAAACGGCTGTGAGATGAATGACACCAACGACTGACATTTCAGACCGATGCTTACATACTGAACCTAGGATAAGGGTTTGGAAGTCTAATTGAAATCTAGGTGTTATTTTGGTGATTGATGATTTGTTGAGTCATCCCCTTTTAATGAGTTGCATTATGTACGAATTTCGCCTCTTTTCTAGGGTAACAATACCAGGGTACGGTAACCCCGGGGTTTTATAGGGTTTAAGGGTATTATTGGTATTAGGGGTTTTACGGGTATCTAATATCCCATTTTGAGCCGATCACATTGTCATTCTATAGCTGCAGGCAATAAGTAGCTTATCAATAATAAAGATTTTATTGCGATAAGCCATTTCATGAGAACACCAAATAAATACTTATAAACACATGAAAACAGATATTTACAGCCGCTGCTAACATCGAGGAACTCACGGAGTCCTGTAACTTGTCCATTGTGAACCTTCAGCAAAGTTCATATTGGGATTGTTGAGGTGATTGTTGTAGTTCATCCTGGCAGAAAGAAACACTTGGCTTAATATAACTTATAGGAGAACTGATAAACTAAAATGTTTACGAATTGTTGAATGATCCACCGAAAGTTGGTTGACTTCCATTGCAATCTCCTTGGGCTTGACCAGACCGTTTGCGTTGACTCCCAAAGTACCGTTTGGTTTGGACCCTAGATGGGTAACAAGGAGGCATGTGTTTAGGATTACAATTCAAGTGCGATGATCCTGTACCTGTATCAGACGTCTGATTATTTATCTTTTTGTAGTGATGATTTACTCTGAAAAGCAGTATAAAATAATCAGGTCAATTAATCAGGTACAAATGTGTATGATTTATTTGCTCACTTTTGTTGTCCGTTGACCTGTTTCGTCTTCCCACGATAACGCCCAGCTCTTATTTGCATTGCTTTCAGTTGTTGACTTGTTCTCAACTGATCCAAAATTTCGTTTATTTGTTTTCCAGATTTACTTCGAATTTTAACTTTAATTGGCCTGCACGCCATTGATCTAAACATACTGCGGTTGTGCCATCCATAGGACAGAGGTTTGCAAAATTCAATCCGCTGTGCTTTCAAAACTTCGACATCATTTATGTGGGAAAGGACAATTGTAGCAACACGCAATGTTTCTTTAATCTGTTCTGCATTTTCATCTTCACCAATGTTGTGAAGAACAATCGTATCCTGTGCGGTAAAGTCGTCTGTCTCTAAATTTGTCTCTAAATTTGTCTCTAGATTTTCTAGTAGCATTTGAGCTTCAATCACGGCTTTTGCAATTACAACTTCGTTGCTAGGAGTGTCTTGGTCCATATCAGAATCCGTCGAATGTGACCTTGGAATTGCTGCGCAATCAACACCGAAAATACTGGATGGTGTCTGGCAGGAGCAAGATTGCTGCCCCGTGGTAGCCCTTACGATTCGAGTTGTAGAAGTATAAACTCCAAGTACCTCTGAAATTAATGAATAATTGCTAACAATAGCTACTTATCCACAAACATATTTTGTCTTGTACCCTCAATGTTGTTAAACATTTTTTGCCGACACGCGTCCGCAAGGGCCCCCACTGTTGTTCTCGAACCGTACCAACTTATCCATAGCTTTAACATTTCTTGAAACTTTTCTTTATTGCTTAAGACATCTTTTCTGGCAATGTCTTCAACCTCGTCTTGGGGAAGCTCAAAGTGGTCTGCTATCTCTTTCCAATTCTTCAAGACGTGGTCATCCATGCATACAATATTCATAATTTCTCGTACTAATACTTCTAGATTGGAAAGATAATAAAGGCTTCCGTATCGAAAATAGCTGAAGTGAGTGTAAAAACTTACCACGACCTTTGTAAGAACAGTCGCATTTCTTGTGAAGACTAGGCATTTCAACAACAGGTGTGAAATTGTAGATTCCTATCCTATCACTGGGAATCTGCAACAATTGCAGAGTATTATATATAGTAAATTCTATTTGCCATAAGCCAAGACGGAAACTGGAGCAAAATATGGCGTAATGGAAAATTATTTGTTCGAGCTAAGATTATGTTCGTAAACATTATGATTTCAGTTTTCCCATGCTGCTAATGTAAATATAAATATGTTATCGTTAAGAGCGATGCCGGACTTTTTGTAAAACTCAAATATTTGGTATCAAGTAAATTCTGGGAAAAGAACATCCCTTGCATTTAGCTTACAATAGCCGTCAAATACATATCGTTATAAAGTGTGTGATTGTAATAATTATTTGTATTGAATGGAAATTAAATATTTACTGATCCTCTCTGACTAAGACCCGGAAACACCGCAATACAATGCTGATTGCCCTTTTATGTAATACGTTTATAATGATTTAATTAAATTAATCACACAAATGGATTACATATCTTAACCAACTCAATTGCACAAAACGTGTTAAACTGTTCGAACGTAGGAAATAATGAAAAACTTACTATTTTTCGAAATAATTTCAGTACGTCTCCGCACTTTGCAGTAAATTCACAGCCTAAACGATGCCAATCTTTTGCAACCTTCATTACGTAATCAATGTCAACTCTATCCTCTATCTTTCTCTTTGTTAAACCAATGATCACTTCCTTTACACCAGCCATATCAGAATGATCCAGTACTACCGCTTCCTCCTTGTCGTTAATAAGTCGATCAAACATAATTTTTCTTTCGCCAAAGGGAATCAGGTGAACAACTTCCCAAATGATTAACCCCAATGAATAAAGGTCGGCTTCTAAAGAGTAATTGTTCCCAAGCGCTTCCGGAGCCATATAGTCAAATGTTCCAGCTCTACTAGTTAACGCTTTTGTTTGCGTCCTTTCGGAATGTACTCTTCGGCACAAACCAAAGTCCCCAATTTTCACTGGTAGCTGATACCCTTCTTTAGCAAACATGACATTCTCCGGTTTTAAATCTCTGTGAATAATTTTCTTGTCATGCAGCCATTTCAAGCCGGAAACTAGATTCTTGATAATGGTCACTTGTATTTCAACCTGTACACTGCTCTTTTGTTCATTGATCCACTGCTTCAAAGTCTCTCCACAAAGCTCCATTTGAATAGAAATCACCTTAATCGTTTTGTCTCGCCTTGCTCTTCCAATAATCCCATCTTTAAACGCGTGTTGATTGTTATTCATGTTGAGAACGTTGTCGGAAAATATATTTTCCAGGTCTGCAGACGTTAGTAAATTTTCCTGAACATCAATGACCTTGACAACATTTCGGTGGGGTGTCAGTTCCTTGGAAATCTTAAATTCTCGACGTATTTGTTCTTGTTCTTTGGAGTCATCGTCTGTGGGAAAGGTGAATTTTACTGCGGTCGCTTTTTTCCATTCGTCAATGGCTTGTAGGACTATTCCGTATGAACCGTTGCCTAGACAACGGTCAAACGTTTTTGTGCTAAAGAAATTAGACTTTGAGGTCATTTTGGGTGGTAAAATAATATGGAAAGAGGACTAAGAGAAGAAGCTGTGAGACGTGGATGTGGTGGTGGTGGCTGTGGTGCGGGGAAGCGATAAGTTATCTTATCAATCGGTTGGCAATACTGCTCTGAATGAAATTTGGGAATACGGCTTCAAGTACCATCACGTTAACAACGGCTTGATTGTAGTCGTTTACATTGTAACCTGGGGTTCATAACAGGGGATTAGCCTCTGTATACGTAAATGAGGATGGAAATTGGTGATAAATACTACCACAGCGATGTCAGAATTACAAAAGTAAGAGGTGGCTGAATTGTACAGACAGATGTAATACATAATACATATGTAAATGAAGGCCACCATATTTACAAATCTGGGTACACTGTTTATTGTGCATACAGTTTCAGCATAAAATTAATCCGAGGTATTGCAGCAGATTGAGATATTACGGTATGCTTGTACATAGCTATGCATTGTCCGAATCCACAATCTATCTTTCATTTCAGCACAAACGTTCGACTAAACAATTATTTTCGCAATGTTGCAAATTCTCCATTATGTATGTAGTGTAGGAAACACATATTCCGTTATAATGGGTAATTGCAAAATTTCGGTATTACCTGCAACTCATTGCAAACGTAAATTTAAATTTAAGCACAAACTAAAGACGATGCAGCAAATACTATATCGGTCTTTTCCAACTTTTCTATAATGAAATTTTTTGAATTACATTTTATTTCACCTCGTGTTTGGACAGACATTTATAAACACAATATGGCAACGTATATCCTGAACAATTGCGATTTTGTTATCAACCTGATATTGCACTCAACTTTTTTAGTTTAGTCATCCATGAATAGTTGAGGGAATATCTTGTGGGATCAGGAGATGAAGGGATGACCCTACAAGTCTGAACATTGATTTTGGTAAGGCCCTTTATTAAATTTGACCCAACTGGACCCAAAGTAATACGTTTAATTTTATCATTTGGTTGCAGAACAACGTAAATTATTGCCAACCCAGTTACGTTACCGTGAACATCTTCAAAGTCGATAGTAATCAAGACAACAACTATTTCAAAATTTTTGACAGCTGGAAAGCTACACTGGTCCTAAATTGGGTAAAAAATCCAACTAATTGCCACTGTGAATTTCTGTAGTAACTAACAAATTTACTATCTGATCTGAATAAATTTACAACTAGTAATTTTCCATCTCACAAAAAGTCAAAGAATTACAAATTGACTTTTTGAAAATCAGGCGAATGGACGGCCGTCCAGACTTCCTTGAAATCAATTCAGCTGTACCATTCTTGCATTTCGAGAATGGTTTTGGCGGGGGACACCCGAATGTCGTCCATCAAGTCGATCCACTAGCATCTCCAACCGATCTAGGAGATGGTACTACCGGATCTGTTACCAACAATGACTTGATTGACCCAAAATTTGTAACACCACCAAAGAGGAAGCGAGGAAGGCCACCCAACCCCAACAAAGTCACTCCACAAAAAAAGCGTAAAATGTACGAAGAAGACATAGAAAAGGCGGATAAAAGAGTTTTAAACGCCAAAAGTGCGCATAGAAACAGAGAGCTGAAAAGATTACAAAAACTTCGAATGGAGTCTGACAATAAAGAATTACAAGCCGAAAACTCGGCTCTCAAAATTCAGATTCGGGATATGCAGGTAGAAATTGAAGGATTGCGCCAATTGGTAATTTTCGGGACTCAACTGCTTCCTGCTGCTAATGAGCCGCAGAATGAGGAGGATATTTTTGATCTCGATAATATTGTTCCATCTGTCCTAGGGACATCATCTGGTCAAGACACTGGTGGTAGCGAAATCTCTTTTCTCCCAGAATTAGAACCACTAATTGGCTACGATGATATTCTAATGGACATGGATACAACCAACTTTTAGACTGAACTTTGATAATTTTAATAAGCCGTTTTTTTTCGGTATAGATCTCAATGAAAATCTTATGACTTTTACATATGAAACGGAAACCATATTGCTAATATACGCTAAATGTCCAATGTAGACATCTCGAACAAAAACGGCAAACTTAAATCACGGTTATACTTTTGAATCACAGTATAGCCGTGCTTTATCAGTCCGGGCCTGGACTGATAAAACAAGTCTTTTGTAATTATTACATTTATAAAGAAACTTTAGTGTCTCAAATGAACAATTAAAACTGTCTCCTTAAATAAAGACACTTAATTTGTTTAAGACTACAACATTAATTGACGATTCAAGCAATATGAAAATGCTCTAAACCTTTCAAATTAATAATTCCATTGGCAATTTACATATTCTATTCAAAATACGGCTCCAATGATTAAAACTTTTACGATATTGACAAAGTCCTTGGCTTATTATATTGCTTTCATTACAACTGCATGCACCTTGAATAATATATTTGCATTTTTTAATACATAATTTAATATTAACATACCACCACTAACCAACAGTATGCATTACCAGAAATGTTATAAACGAATCAACTCTTTGGTAGATAAGATAAGCTGCATGTGATCAGTATCCACTCTGTGTTTAATGAAATGAATAAAGATAAGCCTGCTACTTACCAACAAATTGGCAGATTTCATGTACATGGGGACGACCCAAGCATTTAACAGCATGTTCTCCTCTCCCTAAATACATGTTATCCCAATCCCCAAACAATCTTCTCAATTCCATTGCAGCACAAACATTTCACTTTTCAATAATTGTTTCAATAAGACAAGCAGCAAAAAACATGCTCCGTCACGATGACTACGCTTTCAAATTCATTGTTCAATGAAGCATTCATTTCACAGATTGTTTGTTATTTTAAATTTAATAAATAACCGTTCAAAGTCGCAAAAATAGCAGCTAATCTGGTCCTTCTTTTCATTATTGTGACAGTTGATATATGTCTTGAAAGGCATTTGTTTGTCTCGAGTCCTTTACAACAGTGTTTTACATTTGATTACTCTTTTGATTAAGGTATGCATATTATGTTTGTGCTCGTTCAGATAACCACCTCGTTTATATTTCTCTCGTATAATTTGATGCCCTACAACTGCTAATAAATTACAAATAACCTCAGTATTTATAATGTAAGAAACGACAAACTAAATAAATAAATTACTAAAATAAATCGGTATGTATAGATAAATGAAATAAAAATCATATAAAAATACCTATTCTGTTAAATTATATTAAATAAAACTCGTCCAGTTTCTTTGTTCACTGCAGTCGGATGGCAACGCTTATGCGTTGTAATTTGGTTTACGAAAACATTTAAATTAAACAGGTTTTTAAATAATAAGCTTTATTTAGGGAAACTGTAAAACATTTTTTTTAGAAAATCGGAAAAATTTTTATACACGTTCATCAGGACAAACATCGAAACAACTGGTTACACTTGAGAAAACTGTAAAACATTTTAACCACCGACGTAACACATGGCCAGATCAGCGAAATAACAGCTAATGATGTAAAGAGAGCAGTCATGAGGATGTGGGTAGTTGCCATCAGGTCAGGATGTACCACATTCAACTTCATCAGGCCAATTGCAAACTGTCAATATGGGGTCATAAAGAAGAGGTGGTTCACATTTAAACAAGGTCATCTCTTCACCCAGACATTCGATAAACATTGAGCAGTCTGTCGGGTGGGGATACAAACCTGGAAATTATTGAAGAGATAAATATTGGGTCATAATGCTGTATTATGAAAAAAAAATTCTTGCCATCAGTACGATTTGTACATGAAAATAAATCTGGGTTTGCAGTTGTACTGCTCACGGTGGACGTTTTCTGCGAATTTTCAGTTGTTCCCGTTGTTGTTGTCCCTCCGAGGGGGGATAAATCAATGTAGAAAATGTCATCATGGATAATATAACCAGTGGCATTGAAAGAATACCCCCCAAAACAGTAGATTCGATTTAAAGTAGAAACAAACACTGAAGCGGGTGCATAGACAAAATGAGCGGGAACTTCAACAGGGAAGTTCCCAACTGCCAAGAAAGAGTTCTGAAATGTTTTCGTGTCGAATTGGAACAGCCCGCCAGTAGGACCATCAGTCGCAGAATACCCACCAATAATGTATACAAAATCCCCATCCCCAGCAACTGCAGAAGGCCAATAGTTAAAGTGTGGAAGAGTAGAAGGACCTACGGTTCGCATTTGTAAAATATTCAAATCAAATTCCAATGCCGCCTGTAGTCCCGCGTAGGCAAAAAGGTATGCCTTATCTTCTACCCGGACGGATGCTCCTCTATTGACATTGTACTCAACAGACGTCACTATGCTGTAGTTGAAGGACTCGAGGTCCAACGCGAAAACATCAAAGGATTGTTCAAATCCTCCCATAAGGTACACAGTGTTGCTGGTATCATTGAATTTGAAGGAATTATGATTCCCAGCGTTCATTGGAAGTGTCACCGCAAGGGTGGTCGTGTTGGATACGGGATGGAATTTGTAAACGTCTCTGGAATTAGGGCCCCCACCGAGATAAACGATATTTCCAGAGTTGTCCCTCTGCACAGATCCCCCAGAACTGTCCCCAGGCAGTGTGCCCATCCTCTGAATGGTGTCGTAGGACAAGGAATATGCCAAGATTTGAGTCACCGTTTCTTCATCACATCCCCCAAGTAGGTAGATTTTATCCCCTCTGTCATATAAAGGCCGGGAGCAGTAATCAGGGTAGGGAAGTTTGGCGCCTACATATTCAGCTGTTAACAGTTGTCCTGTGCACTTTTCTGTGGTTGACAACAGGATCACCAAACGAAAGAAGTATTGCAATGTAAAAAGCAACATTTCAATTAGTTTCAGTTAGTTAAATATTTTGCAGCTTCACGTGTAAGATACAGTAGTTTCGTAATGGTCAAAGGTGGATTGAATAAAATGTTCAACAAAACTCTTCCAGCAAACATTAATCATTTATGTGATGAAAAAGCGATAATTTCTGCATCAATCAACTGATATCATTCAGCTGTCTTTTTCTACGTATACATACTATTGAAATTGATTGAGTCAACAAAGTTTGCAGCTCGGACTCTAAGTTCAATAAAAATCAATTTAATTGCTATGGGAGTTTATGTTGCATGGAATAGTATTGACAAAGTATAAAACTTTTTCTCCCTTTATCATTTCGTTCAAAGTTAATCCTGCATCCAGTTTCAGCATTAAATTATATCCGACGGATTTGCGCAGATAGAGATATTAATGCAAGATAACCATAACCCAAATTCACATACTAATCTGCAATTTCAGCACAAACGTTTCACATATTAATTGTTTTTGCAATGCTGCAAATTCTACTCTTGATATGTAGCAAAAAGATACTCTGTCATAATGGGAAGGTTAAAAAATTCCGGTCTTAGCCAACCCCATTTCAAACGTCAAACAATGTATCCCTTCCCTTTTCCTGAATTTTCTACCATGAAAGGTTTTTAATTAGGTTTTATTGCACCTCGTGTTTGGACGGACATTGAAAACAAAGCATGGCAACGTGTCCTGAACAATTGCGAGTTTGTTACCAACCTGATTGTGCATTCAACTTTTTTACTTTAGTCATCCATGAAGAATAGTTGAGTGAACACCTTGTAGGATCAGGAGATGGAGGGATGACCCAATAAGTCTGAACATCGGTTTTGGTATGGCCCTTTATTCAATTTTTCCACACTGGAAATAAAGTAATATGTTTAATTTTATCATTTTATTGCAGAATAACGTGAATTGTAGCCGGCGCAGTTACAGAAATTTGCACGTTGCCGTGAACATCTTCGAATTCGATAGTACCTCAGACGAAAACTAGTACTTGGCTGAAATTGTGACACTTGTGAAGCTTCGCTTGTTCTAAATTGGGTAAAAAATTCAATTCGTTGCAACTGTGAATTTATTTAGTAGCTATTTACAACTGTCTAATGAATTATTTTAAAACTCGTAATTTTCTGCCTCACAAAAAATGAAGTTAAATTAATTGTAAACTGTTTTTTAGAACTAGCCGAATGGCCCATCTTCCCGACCTGATTGGAATCAATGGATCGGTTACTAACAATGACTTGATCGAACCAAAATTTATAACGTCACCACCACCGAAGAAGCGAGGAAGACCACCCAAGCCTAAAAAGGTCACTACGCAGAAAAAGCTTAAAAAGTACCAAGAGGACCCAGAAACCGGGGGTAAAAGAGTGAGGGACGCAATCAGAGAAAAGATGAATAGAGATCGGAGAAAAAGACAGAAAATTCAAATGGAGTCCGACTATAAAGATTTACAAAACAGATACTCGGCTCTAGAAATCCAGTTTCAGAATTCGCAGCTAGAAATTGAAGAATTGCGCAAATTGATTTCAAATTTTCAGTCAGTCAATCAAGACTATAAGACAAGATTTAATTCGCTGGCCATGTTCTTTTTTGCTCAGTTTCCGATTCCAGATAATGTGCAGCAGAATGTAGAGAATATTATTGATCTCGATAACATTGTTCCAGCTGTCCTAGGTTCATCCTCGGGTCAAAATATTGGTGATATTTCTGGTGCCCAGAGCCCTTTTCTCCCAGAACCAGAGTCATTAGTGGGATTTTATGATATCCAAATGGGGATGGGTACAACTAACTTTTAGACTGAACGGTGATAATTTTGATAAGCCGTTAATTTCGGTATAGATCTCAATGGTAATATTATAATAAGTCAATCTTGATCTTATCGGTACATAAAAGTAATGTAATGATTGGTGTCGCATTTATAAAAGTGGACACGGGCATGTAAGTGGAAGTACATCCTCAGATATGGAGCAAACCACAGGCAAAAATTGCTAAAAATGCACCAAATTCTGAAGGATCTGCTTACCACCTCGTCATTCAAAGTTGTGGGATTAGGTACCGACTTTTATGAAACGGAAACACTATTGCTAAATAATTTAATGATGTTACATAAGTAGAACAGTATTTGATACTAACGTGGATCTCTAAAGCTATATGCGATAAATGTGCGATAAAGCTCCAATGTCGAATAGACATGTCGAACTATATGCGATAAATGTCCAATGTCCAATAGACATTTCGAACTATATGATATACATGAGATTAATGTCCAGTGTAGACATTTCAAACTATATGATATACATGAGATTAATGCCCTATGTAGACATTTCGAACTATATGATATACATGAGATTAATGCCCAATGTAGACATTTCGAACTATATGATATACATGAGATTAATGCCCTATGTAGACATTTCAAACTATATGATATACATGAGATTAATGTCCAATGTAGACATTTCGAACTATATGACATAAATGAGATTAATGCCCTATGTAGACATTTCGAACTATATGATATAAATGAGACTAATGTCCAATGTAGACAGTTCGAACTATATGATATAAATGAGACTAATGTCCAATGTAGACAGTTCGAACTATATGATATAAATGAGACTAATGT
>JAQIWQ010000451.1:0-16731 GCA_034695825.1 Folsomia inoculata
CTTTTTAACCGTTAAATATTTTAAAATTTTGTTTTCGCCACTACTGAGGTCCGATCTCAGTAAGGTCGTTAATGGCTTGTTTAGGTTATAAACTTTGGAGTTGAATGTCACAGGTCGCCATATTTTTAAATGCAGCAACCATCAAATGGGGTGTCGTTAGACAGCCAGTACCATGAGCTATCACTTTGCCAGTAGTACTATGGTCAAACGTCAAGGGTTAAGGGTCCAAGTCGAAATAATTCCAAGAAATTATTTTTCTTGTTTTTCCTGTGATTTTGACCTGCGACTATCGCAAGTGAACCACAAAGAGGTACTTTGACTTCATACAGTGCCAGTGACCTCCACAGTGGTACCATAACTTCCTATGGGGCAACTGACCTCAAGTGGCTTCCAAAAGCGGTATTTTGTCTGCTATGATCCCAGTAATTCATAATGGCGTTTCAACGTAAAGCCGAATAAAAATGTCAAAGTTTGCCAAATACTTCGATACATCCGTTAATCCAGTTTATGTCCAATACTATGCATGAACTCAAATAGGAAATGGTTAAAAAGTTAATGTGTAAATGGGTTAACATTTTAAAATTGAAATCCGGGAAGTTTTCTATCTCCAAAATAACCTAATAGCGGCTAAATACATGGGTCTGAGGCAGGTTAAATTTTTAACGTCTTGTTATTTCTCTCGACCAATCAGAGGAGCCGAGATAATCGCTCTCTTAACAAGCTTAACAAAGTAACCCGTTAAGGTTTTATCGGACTTTCTGATTTTAGTGGACCCCATAAGCCTTTGTTAGCCAACTATAACAACAATCTGGTCAGCGACTTACATGTTTTTCAGATGGGACGACCAAAGCCACACAAACATTTTTAGTTGGGGTACCAATAATACAAATGTTGTCAACATAATGACACGTTTTCAGAATTGATTCCACCTTCCCCATGCTCAAGTATTCACCCATCTGCAGCTTCACTAAGTCCTTTTTGCGATCTACTCCGATGTATAAATTGTCACTACCCAAATTAAACACCCTCTGAATTTTGGAACCTCGATCTCACCGATAATTTTGAAGCACCCATCCGGATAAGCTTCTCCAATATCCCCGGTCCGGAAATATCGCACCCCAGTATTCGAATCGACAAAGAAATCAGCGGCAGTAGCTTCTGGCATGTTCAAGTAGCCAAGGGACACGTGGTCTCCTCCAATCACTAATTCCCCGCGTGGATTTGGCTCGTCAAGTACGCTATAGTTTCCTTCATCCCAATTTACTAGACGAAGGTGACAGCATGGTAGCGGTGCTCCAACGCGGCCGACACTCATGTCGCTAACTGATACACATAATGAGTTATTCCAGCCAAATTTTAAATGAAGATTTATAAGTCCAATTTTAATTTCCATCGAAGGTAAATATTTCGATAGACGCTCTGGCAACTGAGGGGTATTATTCTAGTTTTATCACATAGTGACTGACATATCATCGTACTATAGTGACTGAATGGGTAATACGTGGGGAGCTTACGCATAGAAGAGGTAGCAGTTGCACAGGTCTTCGTAACTTCGTAAGACCTGTGCAACTACTCAATTTCTATCTAGGAAAACATTTCGATGAATACTCTGGCAACTGAAGGACATTATTAGGCCTTATAAAAGTGTGATTGAATGGGTAATAAATTGGCAGCATACGCATAGAACAGGTGGCCGTTGCGCAAGTCTCTGTAAGTCCGTACCCTTGTGCCAATGTAACACACAAACAATTTCGGATAAACTCGTGCGTCTCTTCGGCAAGTTGGGCTCCTGAAGATGGAAACCAATATAAGCCAAATTGCTGGACTGTTTACTCTCTTAAACTAACCTCCCCCGAAAATGAGTCTAACTCTTCCTCCAAGGGCAGCTTTAGCTTTTTTTAAGATCAGGCCATCCACAATAGGTGTATTGTACCCTCTATAATACCATTTTAGCTTGTAGTCGTAAGCAAAGTAAAAAACTGCTTGGAGAACAGGTCCACCTAGAGCTACTTGCTCCTTAATCAGTTTGCAAATGCTGTCCAGAACGAAGGGTACGGCGGCCATTATTGTTGGTTTGAGCAGGGTTGCATCACCTGGGGATCCATCTTTGACCTTTGCTGAGGTACTTGTAATGGTAGAAGGTGACGAGTAACCAATTGGAAGTCCTTGCAGAAAACTTACTACTTCAACAGTAAACTCGAAAACGTGCGCGGCAGGAAGGTAGGCAATGTAAATGTCTAAGGAGATAAACAAGTTGACGGTAAGTTTTTTGGTTAGGTTGTGTTTTGAGTTGGGTTGTTTGGATTAAACCGAAGAAACCCTAACCCAAAAAACCCCAACCCAAAGCTCTCGGTTGGGTAAGGAATTCCATAAGAAGCAGGAAAACGAAATTTGAAATAGGTTTTGAGGCTTAACATATTCAGCATACCGTCTTCATTGATGGCGCCGAGTGCATACACAAGGCTGGATGAGGCTGCCACAAGAGCTCTATGAGAGTGCAGAACCCCTTTTGGTTCTCCCGTTGACCCGCTGGTGTACATAATTAGGGCAACATCGTCCGGCTTTGGAGCTTCAAGTTCTTGGAATAAATAGTTTTTTTAAATTTCCAAACTGTCAACCACCACCATAATTTCTATATTTTTCAGTGTTATTCAATTACTTACCGACGCTCATTTCTTTACCATGTTCCACGATATCAGAAAAGGTGTTGATTGTGACTTTGGAGGAGTAGGAGGATGTGTTTGTCTTCCTGGTAGGATGTTCCATGTAAATGATATGTCGAACGTGTGGAGTTTTGCTTAAAATTGTCTTGAAAATTGGCAGCGAATCATGCGAAGTTAAGACGACGGTCGCTTTTGTCTCGTTGAGTCCATGCACAATGGCACCTTTGCCCAATGTTGGGTACAAAGTCACAACTGCATAACCAAATATATCATGTTGACAATCAGTATTAATGTATCTCTCAAATGTTTAATTACTTGTGTAATTGTTCTTAAATGCACCCATGGCGCCAATAAACCATTCAGCCCTGGTTTCTGCGAAAATGCAAATTCTGTCTTTCGGAAATAGATTTAAGGTTGTAAGTCCAGAAGCGAATGAAGTTGAGAGTTTTTCCACTTCAGAATATGATTTCCATATGTATTCATCCACCTGTCACTCGGAAAAATATACGTGAAAGATTCTGAGGTTGTTTTAACCAGGGTTCTGAAACAACCTTTTTGACGTCACTGCTTAATTTTGAACGAATTCTCGTCCCCAAGCTTGGCCGCTTTCCATTTTTATTTACCGCGTGCGCCAAAACTTTGCTCATCGTGTCAAGTTTGCCATCTTCCAATTCTTTGTGAATGGCTTCTTTTTCCCACAATGTGCTACGCCATGTTTTACAATCTTCGGTGGAAGTAATAAGGTTGGACTGGATTAAGGATTTCATAATCAAATTGTTTAATTTATTAACTTGAATGTTTGTATTAATAACTATCAAGCGCAGGTTTTCAATCACTCGTTATACACTGCAATAGTACATAATTACCTTAGTTGAAGTGGTGTCCAAAATTTTTTGTCGTTCTTCCTTGAGCCAGTAGAATCCAAGCAAGATGGTGATCAAGTCATATATGAAGGTGACAACCGTTAGGAGTGCAACCACTAAAGAGCCCTTGATTCCAAGTTTCTGCTCAGGCAGCCTAAATTTCAAAGGTCGAGGCCATTCTGAAATAATAATCATTAACTTGTAATCACTCTGTAAATTTGGAAAACTTTGGCAACTATATAATTATCAATAATAAAGTCTTGATACTGTTTTGTAATTTAGGAAAGTACATTAACCTGGTGGAGGAAGTTGAAGGTTTCATTAACAATAGATCATTAAAATGTATTCTACGATGGAAATGAATAACCTACGATGCCAATAAATCAAATGTAAAAATCGTTAAGGAGAGATACAAACGTCGGTCTTTAAGGGAATTATTCCTAAAAATTCCATCTTCTTTACGAAGGACTTGATTATTTTGTAAATCACAATAAGCAATCTTTGCAATTTAATTTTTCGAATTTTCATTTTCTTTCGGTTGTATTATGTAAATCTATTTTATTTTAATTTACCCGCTTTACCGCCACCCTTAATTGGCTGCTCGAGTTTGAATTCGTTTGTTTTCGACATTGTATCAAAATCCGGCGTCAGGTGGGGTTTGATTGAATGGCAAGCTAAATGAGTGGTAGCAAATAAATACGAAAGCATCCAACCCTGTGGATGTGCAGTCCAGTAGTTGTATCCACCCTGGCCAGGTAATAAACCAAAGAATTATTCTTACAGACTTGGCTTTTGTGGTTTCAGTTATTGTTATGCTGATGGATAATTATGGAATTTCTTGTGAGATTCATAAATTACTTGAATTGAAGAGTTTTGTTCGCTGTTGTACAATTATTATAATTATTACCTTTAACAATTGTTATTGTATAATACATTGAAGTCAAATTGCGTCATTCAGCGAAAAACAATGTACAGTGGTTAATGTAGCTGGTGAGAAAAATAAGTGCTTCTAAGTAGTCCTCCCTATTTAAGGAGATGTAGAGGTCCCAAAGTTTCATTTGTCTCTACGAAACCATACGCTGTAAGACATTGTTTTCCCAAGGAAACCTAACCAATACAATACAGAGAAACTTACAAAAATACGACCGACTGAACTCAAACACAACATTTTTGATTTATTTATTTATTGATTTTATTGAACATTTAATCATTTTAAGTAGTCATTAAGTCACAAAATCTCTCGTTTCAGCCTAGTTTTAGTTTATGATTTTGTGAAATGTCAATGAAATTTTCATGAAATAAGATGATTGAGATACCAATAAATACTTGAAAATTTATAAAAGCAACATTGTATTAAAATGATGCAATAAATGCCCTACATTTGACATCAAACTTCCATGTTAGATTGACCAATTCGTGCTCAATTTTAATGGAAACCTCTTGAATTATACAGTCAAGAGAAATAACTTTACTCAAACGATGAATAATAGATTATAAAATTTTGGGAAATAAGTGATGATTAACCGCAGACGTGCATCATTGCTACGAAATTTGAAGGATTACAGAACAATGTAATGTGAAAACTTTTTTCAGGAATGAACTTGGCCATGTTTTACCGTATTCTTTCCTACAAATTATCAGCAATCTTGAGACATTGTTTAGAAAGCAATTGCGAAATGAACCACATAAAAAGAATTCCTAAATGTTTAAATTATTAATTATATTTAACTAATCGCACTCTACACATTAGTTTATCCTTGGTTTTTTCCTGTTTTAATAATAGTTCTGTAAGCTACCTTGTATGTAATCAGGTTACGTCAGGTACCTGAACAGAAAATCAGGCTGTATAATTGCCTGTAATGATTGTCTGGAAGTACAGTAGATTCCAGCCAGGCCGACATATTTAGGGAGATGAAGAGTGTATCTAAGTAGTTCTCAGTTGCTACTTGACTAATAAAAATTAAATGATGAAAGATATTAATATATAATATGCAGGTAGTTCCAGGTTTCGGTCTGTGAGTCCATCAGGAATTTCTTGTCAGATTCATAAATTACTTAAATTAAAGAGTTTTGTTCGCTGTTGTACAATTATTATAATTATTACCTTTAACAATTGTTATTGCATTATACATTGTCTGAAGTCAAATTGCGTCATTCAGGGAAAAACAATGTACAATGGTTAATTTAGCTGGTGAGATAAATAAGTGCCTCTGTAGTCCTTCCTACTTAAGGAGATGTAGATGTCCCAAAGTTTCACTTGTCTCAATGACGCTGTAAGACATTGTTTTCCCAAGGAAACCTAACTAATATAATACAGAGAAACTAACAAAAATACGACCGACTGAACTCAAACACAACATGACGTTCTTAAGTAAATTAGATGAAGCAAAGAGTGCAGAGCTTCGTGCAAAACTAATCAAAAAAGAACTTTATGACATTGTTAGCCAGATACTAGAAATTTCACCAGGGGATTTCACAGATGAGACAAATCTTCAGGTATGCAAAGGAAACAGATTTAAAATTTGCTTGATATTCCACTGAAAGGGGTTCTCACTCGAGAAAAGACCTAGCTGATGGGATATTATTTTATATTCGATAAACTCAAGCTTCTGGTTTCATACCATTTTGTATTTTGTTTAGGATGCTGGTTTTGATTCTCAAAAGCTTATGAAGCTAAGGGCAAAGCTAAATCAACTTGTAGACGAGAGGATCGAGGTAAACCCTTATGATTTGACGGGTTGTTATACAATTTCCAAATTGTCTGTACGGTTGGTGGAAGTCATTTATGAAGACAAAGAGACCATGAAAGCAAAGTATAAGGAAGAACTTTGTAGAATTATTAATAAAGATCTTGTACTCCCTGATCACATCAAGGTTAGTGAGAAACCTAATAAAATTGTGATGGAAATTACGCTTTACGTCACTTTTAATTCAGATTGCACCAGAATGTCTGCCAGCAATTCCTGTGCAGGAAATAAGCTGCGTTTTTGTTACGGGAACCACAGGCAACATGGGTCCGTATTATGTTCAACAATTGAGCAAGATGCCCCAAATATCCCGAATTGTTTGTCTGGTTCGATCTACGCCGACTCAATCCGGGGAAACTCGTCTTTTTTGTCGATTGAAAGAACTGGGTCTGTTGGGAACGACACAGTGGGAAAAAGTCGAAGTGGTTGAAGGTGACCTTACAACGGACCTGTTTGGACTGGAACCACATCTGTATGACTCCTTGGCCCACAGTATGGAGGGAATTGTACAAAATGCAGTGTGTGCCAGCCATCTTGAACTTTATGGCGAAGGGGCTTCTCATTTGCGTGGGGTTAGGGCGGTAAATGTTGAGGGGACGCTTCGTGTTTTGGAATTTGCTATGCATAAAAGGGTCAAGTCCATTCTAAACCCTTCCACAGTTTTAACCATGGTTGGGAAATTTTCAGAAGACGAGATTTCAGTCTCACAGAGTAATAATTACTGTATACTTTATTAATTCAAAGTGTTCTGGTCATACTTCATTAATTATTTTAGAGTTACCTGATCATTGGGTATCGATTGAAGACTCGTTTTTTGACATCGAGGAAGGAGAAGAATTGTATCTGCCAAACTTTGGTTATTTCATTTCAAAATACATAGCGGATACTTTGATTGGTCAAGCGGTCCAAAGAGGGGTACCTGCTAAGATATTCCGGTTCCCAAAAATATTTGGAGACACCAAGAATGGGGCATTTTCTATTACGGAAAATCATTTTGTGGTGAAATTTCTTTATTTTGTGAAAAGCGGTGTGATGCCGGATGATAGAGTACCGTTGCAAGCGTTGCCGGTAGATGCCGCCGTCAAGGTTTCTCTGCTAATTTTCTTTAATCCCGCCATTGGTAATGAAATATTTAATGTGCTAAATGCGAAACATGATGCGGAACCTGATGTCATGAAACAATATACCAAAGAGTGAGATACAAATTGATGGCTAATAATTTTAAAATACATTTTTGATGTTTAATATCCATTGATTTGGTTTTTGAATTCTTCAGATACGGACCCCTGTTTCGGATTGCGTCTCACATGTGGGAAGTTTTAGAAGTGATGAAAAACAAGGGACAAACGCTCACGGGTCGAAAAAGTTTTGAGATATTTCTTGAAGGACTTAAACTGCGGGTTAAGGCAGAAGGGATTGATTTGTCTCCATTGTTGGAGTTTATTACAAAGGAGATTTCCATTACAGGAGATATTATCGAAAATCCAAATCTTTTGCTAAAAAATATCAAGGTAAAAGTAGTTTACGAATGGAAGGTATTATCAATACATTTTTTGTTGAAACGTCTCGTTGCAGGTCCGTAAATTTATCTTGACAGAGTATGCTTACGATTTGGAGTTGGTCCCATTCCGCGTTTTTATGAAACATTTGGTCCAAGATGGTCCACTGGGTTTCCTTTACAAATGGATGGATTTCTACGTACGAGAGGATTCGTCGTATTTAATGGGCAGAGAGTCATCTTCGGACCAGGCACAGATTTTGGCTAATAGTGTTGAAAAAGTTGTGAAATGCCTTCCAGAATATGAATCAATTATGCCAAGTTCAGAATCTGTGGTTCGACAAGCCTTTGAGTATACGTTGGACCATGCAACAGATATTTTTAAAACTTTACTTTATGATCAGGCAAAATTTGTCTTAAACCTTACGCCGGATTAGGTCCGTAATCAGTTGTTTATTGTCCATTAGCGACCATTATTACTTCCCGCCTCAAATTATTTTACGCCCTGTAAATGTTATTAAAGTATTGATTACATAAATCATTCAATTATCAGTTCCCATGGTCGCATTTTGTGGGATTCAGACCTTGATGTAGTAAATACATTCGGTGATAATGGATTAAAAATTATCGAGCTCTACAAGTTTCGTTGGGTATCGTCTAGAATTTAATAAAATAACGTTGAAAAAGTATCTAATACATGTAAATACTACAGTACAAATTTCAAGTTGTGCTGTTTTTATCATTTATACAACCGAATTGTTAATGGAGCTTTTGATTAACGAGAATAATTAACCTTTTTGGCAGTTAAGAGCCCACTACATGATGTATATTTCCAGCCCGTGTTAAAATATAAATGATTTTCAACAAATTATATTGCTTTATATAAAAAAAATACAGGAGTAGTGTCATCAAAAGAGAAACAATGTCACTTAATATTTGAAAACATTTGCTCAATATCAAAAGTGCACTCAAAATCATGATACATTTGAAAAGAAATACCGCAGAGGTGAATAATTCATCAGACTATGTACTGATTGATCTGCAGGGATGGCGCAAGTTTTCTCCATTGGTTTTGCTTCATTCGAACTGCAACCTCCACACGGAGGCCCTTTCTTCTCGTAAAAGAACAGGGGTTTAGCTTCATAGGTCCAAGGTTCATTTGATTTTTTGGAGCATGACTTGAGTTTGACGGATTCAGGTGGTGGTGGTGGAATCTCTTCGCATTTTTGAACCAGTTTGGAGGAGTGCAAATTATTCCATCTGTGACAAATAATGATTTGAAAATTCCAAGAATTTGATTCTGCGGAGCCGGACGATGTTGCTTTAATTATGTATTCTAGCGGGTCAACCGGAGAACCAAAAGGGGTCCTGCACTAGCATAATGGTCTTGTCGCAGCTTTATGCGGTATGGGCAATGCACTTGGCGCTATCTATAAAGAGGTATGTTGAACATAGTTTGATGGATATATTAATAACTGCTATTTTTCCCAATGTTTTATTCGAAGGAGATGGACAAAAGAGCAGACCCGTTATTTCAGGTTTGCGTGATCAACATCAAATTGATAATATTGTTGAACATTTGTTCGTTTAATTTTAAACGTTGTAGTGATAAAATTGTTTGCTGTGGTCCGTCAAGGGTTAAGGGTCCAAGTCGAAATAATTCCATGAAGTTATTTTTCTTGTTTTTCCTGTGATTCCCCTAGTTCCACTAGTGGTGGTTGTTCCACCAGTTGCTGGCATGTTCCGTTTTTAGCCCGACCAAGGGCTTATGTACCCGTCGTGTCTGTCTGTCCGTCCGTCTGTCCGTCCGAAACACGCTACAGCCTAAACGGCTGAACCGATCGACTTGAAATTTTGCACACTGGTGTACATTGTAAATCTAAAGGCTATGTTCGTAGATGGGCAAAATTGGTCCATAGGGGGACCGGTGGGAGTCGATGGAACCCCCACTGATTTTGGTTTGGTCCAATTTAGATGGGATATTTTTACAGCGATGCTATAGCGTGATTGCTACAAATGAATGACAAATATGAACGAAAATTGTAATAAACTTGGTCGGGCTTAGCAAAGCTGAACGATAGGTTTTTAAGCTTGAGAATCTTTTTCAGATTTCAGGTCATCTCAATTTCCACTTCAGAAATTGGCCCGTCGTGCTGATAACGTGTTGTGAATAAAGATCAGTTGTAGCTCAGGACCTTTATAACTATTAACATTATTAAGCTCACACCGTGCTTATATAGCATCATAAATTCATACAAGTTATGAATCATTGATTGAGCATTGATAACAAACTGAAGATCATATTATACAATAACATCCTCGGACTTATTAACATATTCTCCATGCATAGCCTCACCAAATCTGTTTGTCATGCAAACATTCACATATTTCAGCAGTAATGGGAGGATCGCAGTGCAGCGGGGGGTAATAGACAACACTTTACCGTGGTACGGTAGTACCGGACTCTCTACCGGATTGCAGTGGGTGGGGTAATGGGCAGCACTTTACCGGTGTACGGTAGTACCGGACTCTCTACCGGATTCCAGTGGGGGGTAATAGGTAACAATTTACCACTTTACGGTAGTACCGGACTCTCTACCGGATTGCAGTGGGTGAGGCAATGGGCAGCAGTTTGCCGTGGTACGGTAGTACCGGACTCTCTACCGTGGTGCCGGTATATTCGTTTGGTCAATTAAATAATGTAGCTTCATGTAAATCTCAGTTATTTTGCATATATTTATTTGCCACAATAATCCTACATTTCTAGCAACACAAACCGGGTCGAACCCGTCATGACGGGCCTAGAGGGGGTGTGATTGTGGTTGGTCGTACGGTACGTGTCTGTATTGAATGATTGGAATGGCAATCTTGGCCATTTCGACAATGAGGTGGAAAGTTTTTCACTGGTGTGGTGGCAAGTCCATGTGAATGAAAGGAAATTAGGACGCAAAGACATGCCAAGTTCATTAAATATCAGTCAGGGTGTATGATGGCAGGTAGAGGTAATTGAAGGTCAATCAGTGCATCTGGTAGCACGACGTTATCATTATTGAACAATCGGTGCTTGTTAGCACGTTGGGGAACGTCAACCGTATAACATGTGTCACATGTCGGAAATTATCTCAGCAAAACGATTGGATAAAGTACAACATTCGCCATATGGCGAGACGAAATATCAACTTACCCCGGGATAATAACGTGTCCACCTCCACAGCGGCTTGTAAACCAAAATGGTCCTGCATGAGCCATCTGGCGAAGGGTATCTCAACTTAACCCCGGGTACTGTGTGTCACGTGGTCCTAAGCCACATTTAACAAATCCCGATTGTTGTTGCGATATGATACAATCCCCGATAAGCAATTTACCCCTCGAGAAGCACGTGACCCCATAAGCACATGACTTCCCGATAAGGGCCTCGATAAGCGCATGACCCCTCGCACATGACCCCCAATAAACAGATGTCCCCCCGATAAGCACGGCTCTCCCGATAAGCACCTGACACCTCTATAAGCACGTGAACCCTAGATAACCGTAGAACCCCTCAATAAGCACATGACCCCCCGATAAGCACGTGACCCCTCGATAAGCGCATAACCCCTCGACAAGCACATGACCCCCGGATAAGCACGTGACCCCCGATAAGCACATGACCCCCCGGAAAGCACGTGACCACCGATAACCTCAGTTCCCTACCAATTCCCCCATCTTTTAGCACCAGGATGAAGGTCGTACCGGCAGAAAGTTTCTCAACTTACCCCCAATATCTCAACTTATCCCGGGGTAATGTGAGTCACGTGGTTTGACCAACGCTGGTCAGACATACATACATACATACAGACTTCTTTCTTTTCTAGGGGAGATCATTTCAGCCCATCGGTCGGGGGCTCCGCTAAATTGTGCAACTGCGAATAAAACTCTTCAAGTTAAATAATTTATGAACCTCACAAGAAATTCCCGATGGAATCACATGCAGAATTTCCCATAACTTCATAATCTATTATTCATACTTTGAGTAAAGTTATTTCTCTTGACTGTATAATTCAAGAGGTTTCCATTAAAGTTGAGCACGAATTGACCAATCTAACAAGGAAGTTTGATGTAAAATGTAGTGATTTTGTTGCATCATTTTAATACAATGTTTTTTTTTATAAATTTTTATGCATCTACTGGTATCTCAATCATCTTATTTCATGAAATATTCATTGACATTTCACAAAATCATAAACTAAAACTAGGCTAAAACGAGAGATTTTGTGACTTAATGACTACTTGATTAAATCAAGGTTTAAACGTAAAGTATAAATAATCCTAAGATGCTATTTTTAAAGATAATTTTTAATACAATGCACGTTTCCATTTTAACTGCATACATTTTATAAAAATGAAGCGCTTCAATCACAATTGTATATGAGTGAGCTATCAAATCACGATTTGCCAATTATAGTTTGAGAAGCATTACATTGTCATTTTTTGCACACTGCAATAAAATTCCCACCATGAATTTGTAGTAAACAACTTAATAATTCAACAGCTTTTAGGTCCATAATTATCCATCAGCATAACAATAACTGAAACCACAAAGGCCAAGTCTGTAGGAATAATTGTTTGGTTTACTACCTGGCCAGGGTGGATACAACTACTGGACTGCACATCCACAGGGTTGGATGCTTTCGAATTTATTTGCTACCACTCATTTAGCTTGCCATTCAATCAAACCCCACCTGACGCTGGATTTTGATACAATGTCGAAAACAAACGAATTCAAACTCGAGCGGCCAATTAAGGGTGGCGGTAAAGCGGGTAAATTAAAATAAAATAGATTTACATAAAATAACCGAAAGAAAATGAAAATTTGAAAAATTAAATTGCAAAGATTGCTTATTGTGATTTACAAAATAATCATGTCCTTCGCAAAGAAGATGGAATTTTTAGGAATAATTCCCTTGAAGACTGACGTTTAAATCTCTCCTTAACGATTTTTAAATTTGATTTATTGGCATCGTAGGTTATTCATTTCCATTGTAGAATACATTTTAATGATCTATTGTTATTGAAACCTTCAACTTCCTCCACCAGGTTAATGTACCTTCCTAAATTACAAAACAGTATCTGGACTTTATTATTGATAATTACATAGTTGCCAAAGTTTTCCAAATTTACAGAGTGATTACAAGTTAATGATTATTATTTCAGAATTGCCTCGACCTTTGAAATTTAGGCTGCCTGAGCAGAAACTTGGAATCAAGGGCTCATTAGTGGTTTCACTCCTAACAGTGGTCACCCTCATCTACGACACGATTTCCATGTTATTTGGATTCTACTGCTACAACGAAAAACGTCAAAAAATTATCGACCACACTTCAATTAAGGTACTGACGAATTTCTTAAAGTGTCCCCTTTCACTGTAATATTAATGTTTTTTTATACAATCCAGGCTGAACTCGTTGCTTGTAGCAAAGACAGTAAAACATGGCTTGCAACATGTTGGGGAACAAAGTCTAAACAATTCAAAAAACTAAACCTTGACACAATGAGTAAAATTTTTGCCTATGCTGTCTATAAGAATGGAAAGAAACCAAGCTTGGGGACCAGAATAAAGTCGGAAACAATAAATGGCATCAAAATGGTTACCTATCAATTATGATAAAAATAGCCAACACACAATTTAACATTTCTGGGGTTCCAGGACGATGAATACGTATGGAAATCTTATTCAAAAGTAGATGAACTCTCAACTTCATTCGCGGCTGGGCTCACAACTTTAGGTCTTAAACCAAAGGACAGGATTTGCATTTTTGCAGAAACGAGGGCTGAATGGTTTATTGGTGCCATTAGGTCATTCAAGAATAATTACACAAGTAGAAAATGTTATAATGGTAATATTCATGTCCATTATTACCATGACGTTTTGTTGTTTAGTTGTGACTTTGTACCCAACACTGGGCGCAGATGCCCTTGTGCATGGACTCAACGAGACGAAAGCTACCGTCGTCTTAACTTCACATTATTCACTACCAACTTTCAAGACAATTTTAAACAAAACTCCCCTCGTTAGACACATCGTGTATATGGAACACCCTACTAGGAAGGCAGTATCATCAACTTTCTTAGAGAAGGTCACTGTGAGCGCCTTTTCTGACATCGTGCTACGAGGTAGAGATATCAGCGTCAGTAAGTTGTCAAATAATCAAATAATTATAAAAATGAGAAATAATGATTGGAATTTGGATCCAAGAATTCCAGCCTCCGGAGCCTGACGACGTTGCCATAATTATGTACACTAGCGGGTCAACTGGAGCACCCAAAGGGGTATTGCACTCTCATAAAACTCTCGTGGCTGCATTTTACGGAGTGTTGGATGCAGGGGATGGTGAACCAATCTACTCTGATGGTATATACAATTGCAAATTTCTGATTCGATTTTAATTCGCCCTGGGCTTCCTGGCTATTCATGTACTCGAATTCTAATACATTTCGGGGCCAGAATATACATATTCGCCGAAGTTTTGGAATACAAGAATGTTCCCAATATTGTTCCAAAGCTTTGTATTAATAGACAAAGTTATTTAAAGTAAAACCCTACCTTCGAGAAGGGTGCCGTGGCACAGAGGATAGTGTCACGGCTACCTGAGTGGGCCAAATGGGGGTCCTGGGTTCAATTCCCAGTACCTGCAAGTAGTTTTTCTCGCTTTTCCTAGTTGCCAGACTCAGGTGCTCTTGCTCCCTCCCTGGGTAATGGCCCATACGTGGGGTCCAGTGGTTGTACCGAGTACTTTTTTTTTTACTTTTTTTGTAAATTTTAACCAGTTACGCACGTTGTTACGAAGAATATGACATCCATGTTTGTTGTCTATTCTAATTATTAGACGTCTACATTGCCTATCTTCCCGCCGCTCACATTTTCGAGTTCATGTCTGAATCTACATCCTTTATGGAAGGAGTTCGAATTGGCTACTCTTCACCTTTAACTCTTTCCGACAACTCACCAAACATTAAAGATGGATGCACAGGGGATGTTACAATACTCAAACCAACAGTACTTATCACTGTCCCCTATGTTCTGGATACGATTAGCAAACTCATCAAAGAGCAAGTAGCTATGGCTGGACCCATTTCCCAGGCAATTTTTTATTTTGCATACGACTACAAACTGAAATGGTATTATAGAGGATACAATACACCCATCGTGGATGCCCTTATCTTTAAAAGAGCTAGGTTAGCCCTCGGTGGAAGGGTGAGAGGGATTCTCAGTGGAGGTTAGTCTAATCATGGAATAAAAAAACATTGTCAAATTGGTCAAACCCGGGTTTTCTGTTTTCAGGAGCACCATTGTCGGAAGAAACACACGAATTTGTCAGAAACTGCTTGTGTGCTGTGTTAGTACAGGGGTACGGTCTTACAGAGACTTGTGCTTCTGCTACTTGTACTACGCGTAAGCGAGATTTTTCATATTTTAGCAATTTTTGGGAAAAGCATTACGAATATTATTGATCGGATTTTAGTGTCAGAAGCCAACAGCGATTTTTTGATTACCAAAATTCTGATTAAATTCTGATTAAATTCGTACAAGAAACCTCTAAAATACAACCGTTTTTCTATCAAGCCCTACTTATCTTTTACAAACGTTAGCTCCCGGCCTAGTAAGTGCTAAAAAATTTGAATTTTTAGTATCTCTAAGCCAGGTCGTTGGTCGAGCTGTTATAATCACTCTTAAACGATTTGTGTAAAATATGACTTGGCTAATTTAAAGTTCCGCGCGTACGTGTACGCTAAACATTTCTGGTGTTTTGTTGCCAATTTTTTTTTGAAATTTGAATTTAGCGTTTACTACGAAGAAGCGAAGAAATATCGTCGGGGCCGTTAATCAGTAATTTCCGCTTATTCGTTGTTTCAGGTGGTGACATGAGTTTAGGTCGTGTCGGTGCTCCCTTTCCAGGCTGTCATCTTCGTCTTGTGAATTGGGATGAAGGAAACTATAGTGTTCATGACAAGCCAAATCCACGTGGGGAGTTGGTTGTTGGTGGCGATCACGTGTCTCCTGGCTACCTGAACATGCCGGAAGCTACTGCTGCTGATTTCTTTGTCGACTCTACAAGTGGGGTGCGATACTTTCGTACCGGGGATATTGGAGAAGTTTATCCGGACGGGTGCTTCAAAATTATCGGTGAGATTACAGCTCTGAAATCTAAACTGTGTTTAAAATGATGTGGGTCTATTTATTCATGGGAACAGATCGTAAAAAGGATTTAGTGAAGCTGCAAATGGGCGAATACTTGAGCATGGGGAAGGTGGAATCAATCCTTAAAACGTGTCATTATGTTGACAACGTTTGTATTATTGGTAACCCAACTAAAAATGTCTGTGTCGCTTTGGTCGTCCCATCTGAAAAACATGTAAGTCATTGACCAGATTGTTCTTGTAGTTTGCTAACAAAGACATATAGTATTGTACATAAACTGGATTAACGGATGTATCGAAGTACTTGGCAAACTTTGACATTTTTGTTCGGTTATACGTTAAAAAGCCATTTTGCATTACTGGGGTGATAACAGACAAAGTAGCGCTTTCGGAAGCCACTTGAGGTCAGTTGCCCCATGAGAAGTTATGGTACCACTATGGAGGTCACTGGCGCCGTTTGAAGTCAAGGTACCTCTTTGGGATTCGCTTGCGGTAGTCGCAGGTCAAAATCACAGGAAAAACAAGAAAAATAATTTCTTCGAATTATTTCGACTTGGACCCTTAACTCTTGACGTTTGACCATAGTACTACTGACAAAGTGATAGCTCATGGTACTGGCTGTCTAACGACACCCCATTTGATGGTTGCTGCATTTAAAAATATGGCGTCCTGTGACATTCAACTCCAAAGTTTATAACCTAAACGAGCCATTAACGACCTTACTGAGATCGGACCTCAGTAGTGGCGAAAACAAAATTTTAAAATATTTAACGGTTAAAAAG
>JAQIWQ010000452.1:0-16729 GCA_034695825.1 Folsomia inoculata
CTTTTCTAATTGTCTTGAAATCCATGCACTGCACTGCGTACCATCATCAAAGTGCGTCATCAGTGGCATCAACTAGGCCCATCCAATCCATACCTACTCTATATTTGGTTGGAATATATATAGGGAGTGACCTCCCCCATGATTATGAACTTTCTTTGATTTAGAATGTCATAACACCCACCCACCCAGGGAGATGTAAACAAGAGGAATCTCATAAACCTTATTTATAAATATTGGCAAAGGATGAAAACATTTCGCCGAAAGGTGTAATAATAATGCAGACATATCAAAATCCTTTCCATTTTTCATTGTCTTCTTGGATTAATTCATTCCTCCACAAACAACATGGCTTGGATTAGATTGTTTTCTAAGGTCTCCGATTTGTATAACTAGACCAGACCCACCCACTTGAAGAGCTCATGATTTATATTTCATAGCCCCCATTTGATGGTTGCTTAAATGTAATGCCCAGTTAATGAGTCACTATGGATACATCATTTGGATTTCACCTTGGCCTGGGTTGTCCAATAATGATGAATGGTGGTCAGTTGATGTTATTTGACCATTGGATTGACCTCCTCCTCAGAGAAAAGGGAGCCAGCCAACTGTTGCCTCCATGATGCTTTGTCCCTTGATGGATGGATATAGTACCACGCCAGAGCATTGTGACCACTACCACCACCACTAATTGTAAGACGGAAGGAAAGTGGAGCAGATGGTAAGAATTACCCTTTGATGATCCCATAAGATCGCATGACCATCATCTGATTTGGTTTGTGAGTAACGTGGGAGCAATTTAGTGAGAGAAAGCCAATTTCATTTTATCATTTCAATCCTTCCTCCTTTTTCTTCTTAACTCTTCTCTCTCTACACTCTAATATATTCTCTTGTACACTTATCATCATCTACATCTACCACCACCACCAACTTTTATTACTTTTCATCATTTTAATACTACCCCCGACAGACTGTGAGATTTTCCAGTCCAGATGGAAATTCCACTACTGCTTGGATGAGTAATGATAATGATTCCCTAAAAGACAGACTCATTCTGCCAGGACACCATATAACTCAGAGGTTCAGAGCCCTTCGACTTTTAATTGAGGGGGTCCAGTGCAAAGGGGGGGCTAGTAATCGTAAAAGGAGGCGAAAAACAGAAATGTTCCAAGGACAAATTGACAGAAATATGCAAAAAAATGGATTGGACCCCCTAAATTGTCCCTCGGGCTTGATGAGTATGATGGTGGATGAATGCTGGACGTCCAGCAGGATATGGACATGGATTATAAAGATGATATATCGTGAGTACAAAGTTATGCTGGAGGAGACGAGTCAGAATATTTTGGATTCGTTGTCTTGGAAGATGCTGAGAATGAATTGATTGGAGGTGGACTGTTTATGAAGGCCAAGAAGATCTAAAAGACGAAAATTATGGACCGATTAAAGGGATACCATCACCTCTTTTATTGATAATGAGAAGATTAATTGCACTAGACACCTTCCTTAATCAAATCATCTCCTCTTGTTAGAATGACTGCAAGAAGAATGAATGATCTAGGTTGTATAGTGGGAGGGAGGTTGTCCCTCATTTTTCTCATACTAATAATGAGTGATGATATGATGATATGCTGGAGTGAGTGATGATGATGGGGTTTCTGTCTCTCATAATGAGACTCTCTCATGGTTTGCTTGTTTCTGATAACTTACATTACTGGTGGGGGTGAGAGAGGGGCCTCCCTCTGAGGGGGGGACATGTCACAAGGCATGCTCCAGTGGATGGATGTTATCGGAGGGGTGGGTGAATGATTTAGATGGTGAATGGGTATACTTTTGGTGGTTAAGATGTTACTGGGTGCGAAAAGTAGCGAAAAGATCACCAAGAGTGCATAAGAGTAAGTGAGATCACCACATACTGTAATATTCAGCATAAAGTGTGGGTGGTTGTTGCATTGCAATGTCTATTTCGTTGACGGCATACAAAGTGGTGAGTAAAGCGGCAATAATACAACAGCTGCTCCTCCTTCTAAAAACGTTGCATTTTATTCCTTCTTCCACCCATGAATCACCTTTAGTTTACCCACCCACCCAATAAATAATAAAAATAAGAAAGAATGGAGGAGACATCTCAACAAAACAGTAAGCCACCACCCTCTATTAAATGTCATCTTGTATTTATTTTTATCCATCTAAACTACCAGGGGGATCTTCTGGGGGGAGTGGTTCTACTACTACCTCATCACAAGAAGAGGCCCCACCCACCTTTGCGTCCCTCACCCGAGCTGCCTTTACTACTACAAGAGCTGCTCAGAGCTTGGATGCTTCGGCCTCCTCCCCCTCATCTTCTCTCTCCTCTTCTGCTGCTACTGCCCTAAGGGAGGAAGCCTTCAAGGAATATGACCGAGCCCTAAGCCTTATCGATGCAGCCCTCCCACTTGCACCAAATACATCAGAGTCCGCAGAAGTAGCCCTTCAACTAAGGTTCATGAGGAAGCAGATTCTAGAACGGGTTAGCGATCTTCAGACACGACCAGATAACCCCCCTCATCAACCTCCTCAACCTCTACCCCGTACCCGAGGGGGAGGACCTTGTGAACCAAGAGAACCACAGTTTCCACCCGCCTATGGAGATTTGGAGGCAGCATTGGATGAGATTGCTGCAGAACAGGGAGAAGAAGGAGGTGGTATGGGTGGTAGTGGGGGTGGGTGTAACATGCCTGGACCACTACCACTGCATGCAAGAGAGATATATTCGATAGGGAGTGAAGTTCAAATATATTTCATTAGTTGTGATGACAATGTGAGTGCACCTTCTTATCCTTCATTCCTTCGATTGGTGGTGCTGCTAGGGGGGGAGGAGGAAGGTGGGGGTAGGAGTCGTGGAGTGGGAGGAGTAGTGGCAGCATCTGTTCCAGCATTTCTTCAAGTGGGGGATTGGACTTATCCACTTATTCCTCAACATTCACCATTGTTTAGGTCAAATGAGGGCATCTACATTTTTCCTGATTTATCCAACAATATTCCAGGTAACTACTTCATTTGTTAAATAGTCAATCCTGGTAATTAATCATCCCATACCTGCTTATTGCCACGTGCCATAATGTGTCATGCATTCTTTACATGATGATTTGTGCATTCAATGCTTAATATTGAATTGAGAAAAAGAGTCATTAAAAATGGCAGTAGTTGTATGATATCAATTATGAATGCTGTAATGATGATACGATAGGATGCATCATCCTAGTGTATGATTCATATTAGATGATGGATCGATAAAAAAGCTATGCATGGATGGATGGTGGCATATGTGAGCTATTGCAGTGGCCTCCTTCCCAACTCTCCAAGAGGGTTTCTTCTTGCTCCAATTTAATAATGAGTTACATAAATGAAGAAAGAAACCCCTACTTGCTACCCTTTAGTATAATTTTATAGCATGAGAGAAACCATTAAATTAAGACCCGAAATGTTTCCTTTTGTTTGTACTGATGCCATTTATGTATTTCCATAGGCTCTTACGTGGGTCTCATTCTACCCGACACTGTTGATGCTGAAAGCCGTGCCACCTTCGAGGAGAGGTTACTGTCCCTCGTGGGTGTGGATCGATTCCCCCCCGTCATTGAATCAACCCCTAATGCACAAACGCTGACATATGGGGTGGAGGCAGGAGAGACATATTATGCAGATGGGGGGACATGTACCAAAGAAAAACCACCAAGACCTCCTGCACCTATTCCTCATCATCAGCAGCAACCACCATCAGCCACACCCCCTACGGCAGAACGACGCCTAAGCACCAAAATAGCTGAAGGTTTGATTACAGGTGTGGCACATTTTGCTTGCTTACTTGCTCACCATCCCCAACCAACCCTTAATTACTTAATTACATATATTTAATCATCTCTATTAAATACTCATATCATTCATTCACTAATAAACTAATCTGCAGGAGGGGTTGATGGGTATGCTATATCTTGATTGTTGCATGAAATGATTAAGTAAAGGTGGGGGGTAAAGGGGGGTTTGTATTTATTAAAGTGCTGCAAGGTGTTGGTAAGGGCTCTTCTTATTCTTCCATCCTCCTGCTTATTCCGTGTGTAGTGTTGAAATGGCGCACGTCTGCACTTTTAAACTCTGTTAAATTATGTCGATAATGTATTTCTCTGTCTACACCCTCTGCACCATGTCGTAGTAGTGATGGTATATGAAGGAGTATTTTAAACTGTTTGACTGTTTAGGTGCAGAGGCAGTGTCACGGGGTCTGATTGCGGGTGCGTCCAAGACATCTCATCTATTGGATAAGGGTGCAGCCTATATTAACACAAAGATTGAGCCAGCACGCGAAAAATCGGTGGTAAAGCCAGAAGTTAAAGCTGGTATGAAAACGGCTAAAACTGTATCTGGGAAGGCTGTCCAAGTGTCAGGATTCATTGGTTAGTTTAGTAAATGAATGTGTCTGAATATATTGATGAATAAATGGTTGTTTCAGTGAGTCAAGTTGGACGAGCTACAATAGCCCTTGGTCGAACTATGGCGCCACATGTGCATAAAGCCTCCACCAAGTTTTTAGCGAGAACGGTTGCCGTTGATGAAGCTGATGCTTGTGCCAAAGTTGATGCAGTCCTTGAAGTTACGACGGGTGCTATGGTTGGATTTGGAACGGTTTATTTTGGGCTGGAACATGCGGGTCGTACTCTTGTTTCTAGTTTAGCGAATAATAGCGTTAGAGTGGTGCAACACAGGTAGGTATATACATAAGCTGTTAACCTAAGGGGGAGGGGAGAGGGTGGTAGTAATGTTTGATATGTTTTGTTTCAGATATGGTGATGATATGGGTGAGTTTGCTAACGATACTGCGGCAACTGCAGGTAATGCTGCCTTGACAGCGTGGAACGCTAAAAATCTTGCGCCGAAAGCAGTGGCGAAACGAGTTGCTAAGGATACTGGGCGCATGGTTGTGAAGGCGCATCAGGAGAAGGCGGAGAAGGGTGCGAAGAATAATAGGGGTAATGATGGAGATGGGGGTTTAGATGGGGGTGGTGGTGGTGCATATAATAGTGCCTCATAATAATCATTTAGTGGATGGATGATTCGTTAAAATGCTTTACTTTAATATGAAGAATCTCTTGAATTTTGAAATCTCTGTAATTTTGATGCAATAATAAAGAAATGCCAAAGAGAAACTTAAACAGATGAGAGTATGACTGTTGTTACCCTTAATTAATATTCTGCTACTGCATGCATGGAATCAATTGATATCGATATCTATTATGATAGGATGGATTGTAAATAAGTGGTCATTCATTGTATTGTATTCCATCATGATGCAAAAAACATTTTATTCAAAAGTGTGGATGGCTATTTGTTTGTTTCATTTAAACCTGGTAATAATTGATGATAAGATTAGAAACTTACATTTTGCATGACTGACTTAATGATTGATTGATTATGATAACCGTATGTTACTTATCCTGACCTTGTATTGGACCTTTAACCATTGACGAGTCTCGGATTTATCCATTAATTTGCATTCCTCGTCCACAGCCACAGTGGTGATTTTTTGACATATTTGGGATTTTTTGATATTTTTGTCACGCCATGTTGCGATCACTTTTAACCCTTTGCATCGTCATTGCGGCCATCACTACCACCAATGCGGCAGGTGTTTCCATCGGTGGGTCATCGTTATCGCTGTCTAAGAAGCAGGGACTGGTGGGGTTGATGACGAGAGGTGACCAAGGAGCATTAGGCAATGTGGATCCCGTCTACAGATGTAAGTATAAGAGTCATTCATGTTCAAAGACGTCAAATTACCATATATTACAAACATACACGGGGGTATTTTGTTTGTAGGTGGTGGGGTTGGGACTCAACGAGGACTGCGCGTAAGTGACTGTAATGGAGTTTGCCGTCTCCAGCCAGGAAAACTTTATCAATGCGAAAATGATTTCATTCCAAGTAGGTTTTGCGAAAAACATGCAAAAAATGCACATGTTTGACATGAAAATGGTCTTGTATAGGTTCTGCATCCCAATCGCTGTCCCTTTGGGTTGAGATATGTTTCCGTGGAGTGTGTTCGATAATTGTTCGTGCAGAATTGGCAAATTCCTCAGTTCAGCCTGGTTTTGTGTACACTGCGAAATATGACATTGTGCCAAATGATTTCTTTTCCGGTGAGATGATAGAATTTCGAGCCTACATTTATCATACTGATTCAATGCTTATGGAGATTTGTGTGGCTGCCGATATCCACATTGAACAACTACCCAAATTGTTGTAATTAAGACATTTTCTTCTTGTAACCAAAATGTATAAACCTTTAAAAGGATTAAAAGTATTTTCAGTGTCTCTCTTGAATTGCTTGAAATTTTGTCTGAAGGCGTCTTTTCTTTATCATGACATACCCAGCACGACCACTCACGAGGGTTGGTTGATCACTTAAGCGTGCATGACCATCCATCATGACCACCCCCACTGCTTATGGTTTGTGTATGGATATTTTGTTGGATGAGAGAGGAGGCGAAATGAGACGTTTGAAGGAGTGCATTATGAGACAGTCTCATATATGCACTCCTGCAATAAGGATGGTGTCATCTATGAGATAAGATGATGGGGGATGTGTTAGATGGTGTTGGATGGCTGAATAGAAACCCATCACAACACATTACTCCATCACTCATTCACTTTACTTGCACTACTATGTGGTGGTATCACTACTACAGTCTATACTTTTCTACGGATTGACTGCTGTGGTGGTGATGGTGAATTTTAAAGACTAAAAAATACCGAATCTACTGACTGTCACTCAATACTTTAACAATAGTATTTATAACATTCATCAAAATAAACAAAACCACCACAAGAGGAGGAAATAGGTTTCTTAAAGTGGATTTCATTTATGTGAACCTAGTGTAGGGATACTCATCATCAATATACATGAACCCAGATTAATAATTACAAAAAAAGAGATAAAATGTGGAAATGTTGCCATTAAAAAGACAATGCTATGCAAATCATTAGTAGGACAAGAGTGGCATGTCGTGTCCAGTGTATGTGGACATGGTGAAGCATTAGTGATCACCCTCAGTAATGTTACAACGCACTCCTCATAGTATTAGTGACCCTGTCTGTGTGACCTTTGACCTTATTTGAATCTATAGAGACTGTAATAATAAGGAGAGGGTGGTTGAGGTGGGTGGTTTAGTGGACGGACGGAGGTGTCATCGTGCATATTGAGGATGGTGTGATTATGGTTGTTATTGAGGAGGAAGATGAGCGGCCTGCTGGAGGCGCCCACCAGCGCTCAACATAATAAACAACACCTAAAAAAGATTCAGATACTATTCAAATCCGGCAATAAGGAGGCTAAAAAGAAGGTGCCAAAGGTCCCGCAGGAACAGCGACGAAAGGAGCGGACATCATCAGGCGCCAAGAAATCAGTGTCAAAAAACCTTCACGAAGACATTATTGACGGGTTTGCATTTAGGGCTTTCAAGAATTATAAAGACCTCCAGGTAGGTTGTATAGGTTACATCATTTTGCACGTTTTTTGAATGTTTTTGCAAATTTTTGTAATATTTTTTTTTGTTTTTTTAGCGTGCATTGAAAGTTGGTGAAGGATTATGCGTTGTGGGAGAAGGAGAGGGAGGAGGTTTGGCTAAAAAGGCTGAAATAGTGGGACATCGTTCAATCTCTACAAATACTTCACCACTTGCACCTAAAAATAAGGGAGGGAAACCCCTCTATCAACCACATCCACTAATTACCCCAACAACTACGACGACAACGTCAACAATTTTACTCATTAATCCATCCATGGACCAAGAGAATGGGGAGGTGGCAGTGTCGGCGGCCATTGTTCCACCTATCAAAAAGAAAAAGTCGCATAAGATTAGTGCTGCAGCAGCTAATAAAAAGGAAATAATCAGTCCCATTGTTGTGCAGAGCCCAAACGCAACCGCGCCTACCCCCACCCCACCATCAGTACATCCACCACCACCACCACTTCAGTTGCGTGGAGGTGGACTCTCTTCTTCTCCAACACCAACAACAACAAAGGTAGCAGGAGGCGCAGCAGCAGATGTGGTTGTGGTCGTAAGGCCATCGTCACCTTCAAATTCCCCTACGCCAAAGTCAGCGTCAACGTCAACGTCGACAACTCCAGTAGTACTGCCCCCAGAAGTATCTGCCACAAGAAATGGGCATTTCACCCCACTTAAGGCCACATCATTTTTTGCGCCATATGCGACACATGCTGTTACAAGAGTGGAACCGCCTACAAATGGTATGGCAGGAGGAGGTGGAAACTCTGATACGCCAAAATATCTCCCATCCACCACAACCCCCACAACAACAGGTTGAAATTAAAGCTTTAATGAATAACCATCCATGCCTATTGTTTGATTTGTTTAAATATGCCTATTTTGTTTGAATTAAAGGTGTTTCAAAATCTCAAATGTTTGGTTCCATTGCCCGTCTACTGGACTCTCCCTCAGCTTCCACGACCTCATCATCATCAGCATCAACCAGTCCACATCAGCCAAACAATCATTCACCTAGAGGGCACTCCCCTCGAGGGCATTCCCCCTCAAGAGAAAGAGACAGCTTTAGGTGACATTTTTTTCCTTCTTTTTAAATGTTTATCACCATCTTCACTCGTTTGTTTTCTCTCTGCAGCAGCACTGTGAGCAGCCTCTCAAACTCCACATCCATCTCCACCCCCAGCATCACCACAACCACCTCCACCACTACCACCACCACACCCCCCACCCAGCTACCACCACCGTCATCCATGTCACCACCACAACCACTGCCAAAACAGCAGCAGCAACAGCAGCAGACTCTACTGAATAATAATAATTTATGGTCACCTCGTCACAGTCACTATGCACCAATATTCCCCCCAGAACAGGCCCCACGCCCTTCTCCTACAGCTGCAGATCTCTATACTTTTCCTCCACCCCTGCCACCAACATCATCAACATCATCCCTTCAACATCTCTTACTCCATGCATCATCGGCATCAGCCTCAAACTCTCACCACATGGGTATTAGTTCCCAACACCATGATTGGCTTCGTGGTCTGTCCCCTTATCCTCCTCCTCAGCATCCACATCATCAACTACTCCATCATCACCAATTGGGACAGGTTGGAGGAGCTCCTCTTACACCTTTCGCTCCTCCACCTCTTACACAGCTCCATCAGATGCCTCCAAAGGTAAAAACCAAACCACACCGCATCCAATTCACTAATGCACACACTATCTATGTAATGGATGATTATCTGGTTGTTGGGTGATTATACTGATTGTTTGTTTGCAGAGGAGTGGTCGCTGGAACGTGATGCATGTGAGGATTGCCTGGGAGATTTATCAACATCAAAACAAGGGTGACCGAAAACCCCTGCAACCGACGCCAACTCCTCCTCAACCTCCTACGTTATGTTCATCACAAGAACTTCTTTTTAGACCTCCTATCATTAGCTTCCAACAACATCCTACGACTCCTACAAGCAGTAGCAGCAGTAGTGGTGGTGGTAATGGTGGTAGTAACAATAGTATTAATAATCATCATAGTAATAGCAGTCGACAAGAGCTGTATCGGCATCAACCACCACCACAACTACCACCATCACACCACATGGACCACCCTCATGCACATTTATTCCATCATTTGGGTTAGTTTTTATTCATTTCTATGTTGATGATGTTTATTATACCCCTCACCGCTCTATCTGTAGGCCTTGGTGGTGGTAGATATGCCGCTTATGGACCACCTCCTCCAACCGCACCCAATAATATGGCAGATGCATGGGCCAGGTACAAGTCTTTCATTGATTACATACAGTAAACGCTCAAGTTCAACCACTTTGGTTATATTTGATGATTTGACATTTGTTTGTAGACTTGGTCGAGTGGGTGGTGGTTGGGTTGAGCCACTTTCCCTACTACCGACAAAACAACGACCACCCTCCCCTTTCAGAGAGCGATCCCCAGTGAGAACAAATGGCGAAAGTCAAAGTAGCGAGGACAAGTCATTACAACAACAGAGGCCACATTCATCTTCATCATCCTCTTCAGCTTCAAGGTGAGAGTACATGAAAATTATGATAGAAGTGAGTAGAGGTATTTTAAGCACAAACTTCAAGGTGATAGTGCATGACAATTACGCATAGTGAGTGTAAAAGTACTTTTTTTTATTTAGATATCCATCTGGACCAGGATTGTCGTCAGTGGGAGGAGGAGGAGTTAACCCATTTTTAACATCCTCCCCAGAGGGATCCTTTCGCCAAAGTCTGTTGCAACTTGGCCAACAGTTTAGACCCCCACCACCCCTTTCTTCATCATCTAGTCATTCATCTCAACTTTATCTTCTTCAGCAACAGCAACAACAACTTGAACCACTGTTACATCACCGTCATAACCACCATAACCATCATCATCATCACCATAATCATCAAACCACCCAAAAGGAGGGTGGACAACGAGAGGAACGATAAGATGTAATCTTCAAGTTGAGCCAGCAGTATTTTTGTGCCATAAATAATCCAAAAGATTGTTTGGTTTGGTTTTTGCGAATCTCATCCCCCGGTATCTATCTGTACAAATAATAATGAGGAGTATTAGCGCCGTTTGCCGTCTATGTCGCCGTCGTCGTCGTCGTCGCCGCCGCCTCAAAGTGAGAGAGTGAGTGAGCGGCGATCGAGCGCGGAGGGAGAGAGCGAGCGAGCGCCGAATATATTTAAATTTCTATAATACATCTAATGGTAAAGATAATACGTTAAATGCTTAGAGTATTAGTGTGCCATCAAAAGAATGAATTGTCCAAGGAATGAAAAGGAAGGAAGGAATAATGCTTCTTCTTCTTCCTACTGTTGAGGGTTGGCATGTATATGTCATGTCATGACCAATAAGCCTTGTAATAAAAACATGAGCCATAATAATTCCTTCCTTGACCTTTTAATTGGATGCATAATTCTGTGAATTGTTGAATTCTATGAATCCTAATCAATTAGATTACTAAATCGCAGTATTTCCAGGAACTACTGGACTCTACTTGTCAGTAGTACATGATTGGTCTCTTAAATTCTGGCTGAGGTTAAATTTGTTGTGATTGATGATGACAAGAAATTTGCATGCATGATGAAGCTAGGAAGGAGTATGGATACCATAAATCTGTCATGTACTATACCATCATAATGAATGATGATATTAAGATGACCACACTTGCAGAAGTGAGCCGAGCCAGTTGTTAAGTTAAAACTGACCATAACACTAAACTGATGTCCACCAAAGTTGGCAAACCATGCAAAAACAGATTGATTGATTAATGAGATGATCAACATTCGCAGACGTCACGTTGTCACCACCACCCGTCCAGACCAGGCCACACATAACAGAGAGTGGAGTGGACACAATCAGTTGCATGTTTCTTAAACAAATCATTCTTCTTCCGTTGTTTGTGCGTCTTACTCATGGCATGCACGGCTGGTCATGTCCATTTTTAGTAAAGGCATTATTTATGGTTATAAATATGGATAAAAATAGGAGGTCATGATATCACTATGAATTACATAAGTTGCATCTAACTAGGACTAACTAGGAGTCTCATCAATCATAGTCTATGCAGTTCGTGTTTGTGAGTTACGTAACGTAGTACAGAGTTTGTAGTCGTGAGTTTTCATGAAACTGTTGATGATAAGTATTTACATATCATTATGGGATCCATTGTTGGTGATTGTTTCCTTCTCATCGTCCCCCTCTTGGTTACCTTGTCCCTTCCCGTGTTTGCCATAGCGAATACAGGTGGGTGGAGTAATAATAATTCATCTAGAATTCTATTCCCTAACCCTCCACCCTCTCCTTCTTCTTCTCCGATAATTGTGATGACAAGGCATCATCATCATGCATCACCACCTCCACTTCATTTACTGAAAAGTCTTGGCTCTGGTGATTGGGCAGAATTGCTTGGTAAATTGGGGGGTAATGTTGAGGTTCAGAGGAGTGGTACCACGGGGGAAGCGTTTCTGGTGGATGCGACAAATAAAAAGCCATTGTTGGATTTAAAGGGTATAAAAGAATTTAGAGAGTGGGTGGATAAAGATACGATAAGACCAATTGTTGGGTTGCAGGTCGTAAAGTAGTTGTGGGTGGAGGTGGGGTTATTACACGAACAAAGCAGACGCATATTGGGTTACCTGGAGATGAGGATGTAGGTGGTGGTAGTGGTGGTAATGGTACAGGAGCAGGGTCAAAATTCAAGGATCCAGTATTAGGTAAGGTGGGTGGGTTGGTTGATGTAATGACTGGGGTTAAAAAAGTAATGGATTGTAAGGTCGAGCTGGTAGCAGACCCCTGAGTAACCAATGGGCGGTGGCATCCTGCAGACCGGAAGAGAAGACTGTGGGCTTAGGCGTGCATTTTGAGCCACATATCATTCATCATCCTCGATGTGTTCGGGTGGACAGGTGGGTGTAGTGGGTGTGGTGCCTATAGTCATATTATGTAGTAGGTGGGTGTACGTAAGGAGTATGTCGTTGTCTTGTCCTTAAGGTGTGGAGGGTGCTGCGGGAGCGACATTTTGGCTTGTGAGGCAATCGAGACTAATCATGTTGAAGTCCCTGTGAGTTAAGCTTTTTCATTCTTAATGAGGGAGGAGGTAAAAATGGATGTGGTGGGCAGGTGCAAAAATTTGAATACGTTGCCGAATTGGGAAAGGTTAATTTTGTTGGTCAGGAATGGATAAAGATTGAGCGACATGGTAAATGTGAATGTCGTTGCAGGACAAAGGCAGAGGTGGGTTGGGTTGGTTGTTCTATGAATGTAGTGCTAATGTGATGTGGGTGTGGTTTTTAAGGATTGCACCGGACTTCAAGTATACCGTGAGCCAGAATGTCTCTGTGTATGCGGTAACACGGCGGAGCAAGAGCGCTGTGGTGATGTTCCTAACAAGATTTGGGACCCTTTTCATTGTGTTTGTGCCTGTCGAGAAATACGGGACTGCAGTTCTGGATACTATTTCAACCTCACTAACTGTACATGTGCCCCCCTATCTCAGACTAAGAGGGGGAGAAGACATCAATCAAGGAATTAATTTACATTATTATACAACAATTATTTACGAATTTATCTGTTTTTGAAAGGCAAGAACAAGTTTATTAGGGGAGCTAATAAATGTGTTGAAATTGTTGACTACTACTACTTATCATTACTAAACCCCACAGAACGGTACTGTACGTGCAGCAATGAATGAATGATGAAGACATTAATTGACACTGGTTGACATAAATATTATTATCCTGATGACTCCTCCTAATGCATGAATTATTATCTATCATGGGTGGGTTATCATTCCTTCCTAATCTACTTGGCAGCCTTTCCCTGAGCTGCAACCGACTCTATTGCTTTTCTAACAGTTTCCTCATCCCCCAAGAATTGCATGGAAACAACTGGCTTGAGCTGGGCGTCCAATTCATAAACGAATGGGATACCTGTGGGTAGATTGAGTCCCATAATTGCCTCGTCGCTCAGGCCATCCAAATGCTTTACAACTCCTCGGAGACTATTCCCATGGGCGGCGATAAGGATTCGTTTCCCTTCCTATAAGCAAACGACACGGTTAGGTAGTAATGACTTAAGAATGTACATATATGGTTAATTGTGGGTATAGTAGTGACCTTAATCTGTGGGACAATGACATCATTCCAATATGGGAGTGTTCTAGCAATTGTTAGCTTTAATGATTCAAATTTAGGGAATTCATCCCCCTTTGGGCCATCCGCGTATCGTTTATCCTCCACAATTGCTTTGTAGTATGGATTCTCTTCCGTCATTGGGGGTGGGGGGACGTCAAAACTACGACGCCATATTTGCACCTGGTAAAATGGATTAGGTAAAAGTCTGATTACGTGTGGTTAGCTAATTACTATGCTTTCTATGGTTACCTACCTGATCTTCTCCATATTTGGCAGCAGTTTCGGCCTTGTTGAGTCCAGTAAGTCCTCCATAGTGTCGTTCATTTAGACGCCATGTTTTTTGTGTTGGTAAATCTTGTTGACCAATCCCTTCAAGGATGGAGGCCAGCGTTTTTTGTGCTCTGGTTAGGGATGAGGTGTGTGCGAGGTCAAAGGTGTAACCTGCATCCTTTAGTGCTTTCCCTGCTGCTTTAGCCTCCTCTTCACCTATAAATATGATAAGATGATAAGATAAGATGAAGAATAATGGTGGTAGTGGTGGTGGTGGTTACCTTTTACTGAAAGATTAGCATCATACCATCCACAGAATAGATTTTTCTGATTCCATTCACTTTCTCCGTGTCGAACCATGACAATTTTGTAGGTCGCCATCTTTTCTGGGGTGGATGTAGATAGGTCACTTTAAATGAGGTCAAAATGGTTGAGAAAGACTAAGGATGGTTGAATTAAATTAAAGGAATGAAGACCAGGTGGACAGTACAAGAAAACACTATAGTTGAAGGAGAGTGATTGTAGTAACGTGAATCGAGCCCGGCTAAAATTATATACAACCACCTCCTCTTTACATAGCATAGTACATATAATGCTACTTCCTTGATATTATTCAATCATGTCCCCCTCTTCTACTATGAATAAGCTGGTGATACATAGGATGACTGACTACAGTTTACACCCTTATCATTAGTTCGCACCCTCTTTTAAGTATGTGGCATTCTTATAGATGCATGCACTATGCATAACCATAACCGTGGGGTGGCCGTGGGGTGGGGGTGGAATTATCACAACCCCGATAATCCCTCAAACTGCACAAGACGTTCCATCCTTTCAATATTATGCAAAAAAAAATCCAACCCAGATCCCAGGACGTTCGAATTCGAAACCTCATCCATATTGCTAACAAAATTTAACACCTCTACCCCACAACTTGGGGTATCTTCTTTATCACGTTGTGCAACATTTTTTCATGGCAGATTTTCATTGTCGCCTCCTGCTCCATTACTTACATACGTAGCTTCGGAATATGAGAAGAATATCAAAATTAGGTTGCAGAAAGTTTGAACATAATGGAGAATAACCGTACTGGGGGTTATCATCGTGGTTCGGCTCAAATCAAAATGAGGAATGAAACATGAGCAATGTTTAAAAAACAGTTGACGTAGATTTATTAACATGCAAATATAATGAAAACTTGATAAATCCAATGTTTCATATTTTGAAGAAAATTAGAGTCAAGCATTATTGCAAGTAGAAATGAAAATCGTATTTTAAAACTTGAACAAATTAAATTAATGGTTGAATCGTGCAAGCTCTTTTGGGTGAGCATGCTTTTCATGTTTTCGAAGGTAGCCTTTTTGTGTAAAACTCTTGTCGCAGTGGGAGCATGGATGGCGAATCCCGCGATGGAGGCTGTTCAGATGTCGAACCATGGCACTCTTTGTGGCAAACTTTTTATTGCATCGTGGGCATTGAACATCCTTCAGCCTCAAATGAACCATCTTCTCATGGGTGGTCAGATGGTGTCTCTTTGTGAAACATTTTCCACACTCATCGCAACGGAACGATCGTCGTGTTGCAGGTTGCAGGGTTGTGGGATCTCATGTGAGTGGTCAAATTACTCTTCTTATTGAACTGCCTCCTGCATTTGTGACATTGGAATGGTTTCTCCCCAGTGTGGACAACGAGATGGGTGTGGAGTTGAGAAGGTGCCTTGAATTTATTTTGACAGAAATAGCATTCGTGCTTCCATCCCTCCTTCACCCTCCACTTCTCCTTTGGGTCTAGGTGCACAAACAGATGAGTTCTCATTGTCTTTTTATCAGTGAACGTCGTTTTGCAAATAGGGTAGGAGTGATTTTTATTTCCTTGGTGCGTGTCCATGTGATCAGATCATTGAAGTCTCGTCTGTTGAAAAATATTTTGTCGCAAGTTTCACATTTGGCGTGAAATATTTGTGTTTTCTGTAGCTCCTCCCAATTTCGATGGGTGTGGGAATGAGATTGAGCACTTCGTCTGTTGTTGAATGGACGGAAACAAATTTTGCATTGCCAGGATTTCCCGGTTGGACCACCCACCTTGCGCTTGTTTCTGCCAACTGACGGTGAAACACTAATTGATTTTGAGGACTGATCTAATTTCCTTGAGATGTCTCTTTTTGGTGCAGTTGTATGAGCTGGAAAGGATGTCTGTGAATGAGGTTCCTCTTTATCACCTTTCTGATCCACCATTTGCTGCGACTCTGATACTTCGAACCGTCTTACTTGAGACGTTTCCAAATTATTTAGCAATTCCATGAAATCACTTGATTTAATGTTCTCTTCATCCTCCCTTTCGTTGTGTCGCCGTCCATCTTTATTTTCGTTAGACACCATTGTGTTATCCTCACTATTGTCGCCCTCTTCACGCATGAATCTGGAAATTGGGCGCCGCAGCAGGGAGGAGTCAACGGGGTCGCCGAAGAATTGATTCAGTACTTCGCTCAAATCGCTGTTGTCGAATTGTTGATGGATGAATCGCGACATTGAACTGCGATCCTTATTGGCGTCTTCTAGGTCGGAACACTACGGATTTTTAATTATCATGTTAGTTCTGCCAAACAATGTGATAAGATCTCACTAAAAAGCAAAGATTGATGAATGGATGTCACTTACTGTGGTGGAATTGAGCCCATTTGATGAGTGTTGTCTGTGCATATAACCATAAGGGTCAATCTGAAAATGACGTGACAAAATGAGAAATAATGGAAATGACCAATTTAAGTGTAAT
>JAQIWQ010000453.1:0-16692 GCA_034695825.1 Folsomia inoculata
AACAGTTATTATATTCCTACTGTAGGAAGTTTGTTGCTATTGACTCTACCTTCTGCTCATAGCGAGCTGCAATTAATAATTAAAGAAATATGGTATCACAATGATTTGAAAAAGTTATAAAAAGAAATTAAAATTGTTCAAGATTTATTCAATATCAATCCGATGTGGACTGCGATCATGCCACCGGGATAAAGATAAACGGGATGAATAAACTTATGCTGCTATTCCCTAGTGGATTGCGATATTCAGTTTTAGTAGATAGCCATATATCAGCTCACCCTCAATGTTAAATGCGTATGTAAAACAATTTCCAGTATCCATGCAGTGTAAGTGAACATGGGATTAAGTAGTCGTTATTTACTGAGGTTTATGTAAGGAAGATTATTCAGCTGGAACGAGAAAGGTCGTTATGGGTCATCATTGATGGCTATTGAATGATATCCATCCCACTGAATCAACTCTTAATAATGGACTAGCTGGAGCCCCTACGGGCGGACAGTTTCTTATTCTAATACGAAGGAAATCTTGACTTTAAACTTAAAATGCCCGTTCTTCCGTCCGTCTGTCTGCAACTGGTAGAGCTAATCTTGTTCCGTTAGCTAACGAACAGAACAGAACAAACACCTTGAGGTGGTCAGACTTGACCAAGTCGGGTAGAGGTAAATCTTGCTCCGTGACGGAACGAACGGAACATAACAACGGACGAACAGTTACAAAAAGGGTTGTTAGCCGATACAATACTACCCCAAGAGAGCCCGTTCCGCTCCCCTAGTGGTACCACATCCCTTCACCGTACCCCTCCCTCAGTGCCCAAACACCCCTTCCCCAGCGCCCAAACACTCGTTCCCCCAGCAATCCAACAACGGAACTGCAAGCACCATCTACCAGGCAACAATACAAAGACCCACTCAGTCTGTATGCGGTAGATGGCGTATGCAGGAGGTTTAGAATTTTTGTGGCGTTCAGTACAGACAGATGGACAGACATTTGGAAAAGTAAGTCTATCATGACAAAGTAAACTACCCGTTCTCAACTCCGTTCACAAGTTAAGATGCACTTATCTAAAAATATGACACCACAGATCATAAACTTCTACAAGCTTTGTTTTTAACCGTAGACTACTTGACCGAAATCATAGATCACAAATCAAATCTATGACCTGGGATTATTATTCAATACTATTTAACACATTGCATGAAAACATCAGCCCTTTATTGTAAGGATTACAATAAAACTCTTAATAACCTGCAACATTTTCCCACGTATAGTTTAATGACACAGGTAATTGATCCTCGTGTTGTAGTACAATGTCGAGTAAAGTAAAATTATAATTTTGTGCAATTTGTATTGTACAAATAGACATAACTTTCTATACTACAAAAGAATGTGTATTAAAACGAAAATGAATTTACTAGGCATAATTTGAAATGCATGCATTTATTCAGCGATACCTGACCGGGCTTAATGTCATATTTCGCCGCACAACACTGAATCCCTCAAATTGCATCCAGCCAACCTGGAGGAATCCAAATATTGCTTTGATTGGTACACTTTGGGATTCCACTACTAAAGCCCCAATCATATCTCATTTTTGTTTCCCTTTCTTCTTCCTCTTCCCCGTTGTCTTCTTCTTGTATCAGCTCACATTTGAATGATTCGGTTCCAATTACAATAAATCCTTTGTTGCATTTCACTTGTACACTAGACCCAACCAGAAGATTTTTGTATTTGTACCACCCATTTTCCAAGTGAGGTAACGCTTTGCACATTTCTGTAACGTTTGCGAATATTTCCAAATTGGATTGAAACCCTTTCTCAACTATTTTAGTGTTTTCCGCAAAGGCTCGATCTCCCCCGGTATTAACGTAGTCGAAAAGACAGCTACGAGATTCAGCACAAAGTTGGATAATCTAATTATATTAATTCAAAATTTCATAAATTTCATACCCTACATAAAAAACCAAACCTCTTTGGGAACAGATGAAATATCCGGTTCCATAAAGACGGGGTGAATCCTTCATCTTGGAAGGAAGCATGAGATTCGCCTTCATGGTAGAGAAATAAACTATCATTCGCGTCGGTTCTCCATTTCGTACCAAAGTTTTCATGAATTTGTTGCAAACTCGAATTGCGATCAGTTAGGGTATTGTTTTGATCTTGTAAATCATTGTTGGGATCTCCATCCGCGTTGCCTAATAGGCCGGAAAAATTTGCAACATTGGCGATATTCGGGTGCACAGATGCTTTTACACTTAATGTACGATTATCAAGCGTCAAAATCTCAAAGGAAAATCCTGAAGTAAATGATAAAACTACATTTCCATTGGAGGAATTTATCGTTATGGAGACTTGCTCATTTGCGACAGTAATTTGTTCTTCTGGGATAGACCATTCTCCATCAACAAGTTGTTCCTCTTCTTCCGAAGAATCCTCAATTTGTTTAGAAGATATGTTCTTCTGATGCGGTGGAAATAATGGCAACAGGTACTTATCAAGGGTAACAATTAATCCATCCATTACCGGTGATAGAGTTACTTGGACATGAATTTCGTTTTTCAAATTTGTTACTTGCTGAAAGGCAAATCCTGTAAATGCCGAAGCATTTGTGGCAACGTTGTTTTCCTGATTTATAAATTTTTCCATTCTGCATTGCATTTCAAACCTACCAATGTTTGAAAGTCTGTATATATATATATTCTTATAAATCAATCAAACTAATCCTTAATCTCTTCATTACCTGTAAATGGGGTTGGAAGTATTAACTTGTTTACTTTTAATCATCCAAAACTCTCCAACACCATTAAATGTGTATTCCAGCATGTCAAACGTTGTCATGTGTGGGTCACCCTTTCCAACGGCTAATCTTGCAGCAACATAATTACTCCCAGCATCGGAAGGTCGCTTATCATAGTAAAGATCACAGAAATGATCGCTACTACTATATCCACAGCACCAGTGCCAGGGCAGTATATCGGCTGTCAAATGATTCACAGCCCCACGTGGGCCAACAGATGACTTTAAATCGGCACTTCCCCCATTGTTCCGGGATACCAAGATTTCCCCGTCCTCATAAACCTAAAGTAATTATTTATGTAAGATGTAAATTTATAAAATTGGCAAGCTTTTATTTGCATTACACATGTCTGCCCAGACCCGGAAGGTGAAGGAACCCGCTGTCTAAAGGTAAACTGATTACTGAACCTTTCCCTCCTATCATTTCTGCGTTCCATGATAAAATTGTTATCTATAATGGCCTGGTTTAGCGTTGGGGGACAGGGTCTAACATCCCTTGGGGGTCCAGCATCCAATCTATGCCACATGATGCACTGATTATCGAAATACTCACTACTTTTGTTATAATTGGTATGGAGAAATCCAGAGTGCAACGACCGTTTTCTTCTATTCCGAAGTCTGTTCCTTCTACTCGAATTTGGCGGTAATACTGCCCTTTCGGCATCCAACCTCACAAAATAGCTCGAGATTAAATGTGCCAGGATGCTGGAGTTGTCGGCAAATCCTTCAAAATAGCCGTTGTCATAATTTCCTTCAAAATTCTTCACAATCCCCACATCAACCCAAGACATTGATCGTCGGCTGAATTCTACAATGTTAACCTTGTAAGTAGCGTTGGATGGGCGACCTGGGATTTCAAAGAGTCTTGGATTCCAAGAAAGTTGTATGAAAGCTTCAGAAGATGTGGAAACCTGATTAGAGATTTGGAATCGTAGTTCTCGCCTCGGGATAAAGGTATAAATAAATCCGGGAAACTTAATCCAACTGCTGTTAGATGTGTTGAAATTAAGGGACAACGCGACCGGTATGCGACCTTCACTTGACAAGTATGGAACACGACATTTTACTGACGACTCTGAGGTAAGTTTGGCTGGTACTTGAATTTCATAAGAGTCTTTGAATACACACAGAAGTTCCACAGCTCCAACAAGACATGGCCCTAAATCAGGAGCAGCATAACTTTTATTTCATAAGGCAATAAACATACCGGGGAATTTCAAAAAATTTAACCAAACCCGATAGTTGCACTTGTGCTCTTCCAAGTAATGAGACGTAGGCCGGATAAATCCGAAGAGTATTAAAAGTAGCGTTCACACAACGTGCCTCCGGTTGAGCTGAAATAACTGCAGTGTCAATTTTGAAAATCCATTTTCCAGGTTTGCCAATATTTGACGTTTGGGTAAGGTTTATAACTTCATTTGTACATGATCCGGGTATTGTGTGAAGTGTTGAATTATCCCCCAAATCAAATCCAGCCTTGGCTGTAATACCTCCCAGCCCACAATGATCACCACTGTTTGCGCTGCCAGTAGTCCAAGTTATCTTGTTATAGTTGAAGATAACAAAAGAATGTAATCCATCCTTTGCCAGAGCCATCTACATTGTAACTTTATTATTACAAAGGCTTTTATAATTTACATGTTCTCTAGGATCTTTAACCCGGGTTTAATAGAGGTGGGTTGGGGTATTTGGATGAGCATTTCCTCAATATCGCCTAGGGGTTGGGGTATTTGGATGAGCATTTCCTCAATATCGCCTAGGGGTTGGGGTTTTTGGGTATTTTGCTCAAAAACCTAAAAACCTCAACCCCAAACACAAACAACTCGGCCCACTAAAACCCAAAAAGCCATTGTAACCCTTTGCGCTCGGGTTTTAATAGTAAAACCGTAGATTTTTGCAAACCATAATGTTCACCTGCCTGAAATGTGTTTCTCTTTGGCCCAGTAGGGCATAATGCATTTTCCCCAAATGGTGCCACTTCATCCCACGTAGCCACAAACATCCATCCCAACATGAGTGGTGGCAGAGTCGGTAATGCCAACGAAATTTCAGTACTAGTATTTTGTAGCAATTCCCTTTCCATTGTTTCCCGGTAGTGAACAACCCCTCCAATTAATGTATTAATATCGGCCCAAAATGGCACAATCATTGGGGTAGCTGAGGGCTGGTATCTTGGGGTAAAGGAAGTTACTCCTTTAACAATTAAGGATAAATAATTTAATTACTTCACATATTTTTTAAACAATCACTTTTACCTCTAATAAACGAAATTCCTCCATTGGTATTCACGAATATTTGGTTGTATGACACGTTTAAAAATTGAAACTGTTCACCCAATGCTAAATCAACTCTTGAAAAACCATCATCATTCGGTGCTAGTGCCGAATCTCCTGCTCTAACCCCAAATGGATAAAACTGCGACAGTGGTACAGCCCCAAGAGCATTTTCGAATTGCAAAATTCGTATTATTACGTAAAACACAACCTTGGAACACATTCTCCAAGACTATTTTTTAAGATATGACTTGTCTGGTTGTATCCTGCATTGGATTTAATGAATCCCCTCCAAGAACTCGGTCCAGGGCCAAATTATCCCACTTGAATTAATTAAATAATATATATTAATCTCCTTTCAAAGTACCAGACGTCTGGGCAAATGCATCGGCTTTAAACACAAGTAAGGCTAAATTAGCTTGGATTAAATGTAATCTTTTCCAAGCCATCCCAACCTCTTTATTTTCAATTTATTTACACAAGTGGCCCCCATACATTAGAAAATACGGACAGGAATGAAGGCAAATGGTATCAATCATTCGTGCAAAAGGTAGAGGTTGATTCGACTGGATTCTTACGTTGTGCAAAAAGGACATGAATAAATTTCAATCCCCGCAGAAGAATGCCTATTTTTGTAGTTCTCCACAACTGCTGAAATTGATGGCTTTCGTGTAGTTCCAAAAATGCAAAGTCCAATGCATTTCTTTTCTAAGCCAATCAACAGTGTTTTCTTGGCATTCTCTAGTTTGTTGAGGAATATTCAGACAACTGTTTATCATCCAAATAAGTATTTATTCCCAGTAATCTCCAATATTATATAGCAGAATCCTATCTGGGCATGATGAATTTATATAGTTTAGCATCTATTTCATCCTACGTCATCCTGTACATTCACTGATTTAGTGTCTGCGTTGGATGTTATTATAATACTCATATATTCATCCACTACGTATTTATCTGATACGAGTTAAACTGGCACCACATCAATCATCCATCTAAAGTCACTCAATCATCAATGATACTTAATTGGGAATTAAAGTATAACCTTATTAATTAAACTTTTATTAAACGTCAAATATTTATGATTGTACAAAATGTTGTTGAAAAAACTTGCTTCTGATCTGCATCACATAAAATGTCCCTAAACTGAGTGTACTATTAAAAATTGATCTGGTAATGGTGTCAATAAAAATTGTATATGAATTAACTATATAAATTAACTATAAAAATTAACTATAAAAATTTACTATAAAAATAAACTATAAGAATAAGAACAATTCCTTCCAATTCCAATTTTACCCACTCAGGTATTCGGTTCACTATGTGCTAAGTGCCACGTCATCCTTCTCTTAAATCAGATTGTAATTAAGATACTGTTGAAAAAGTAGACTTGGTTTGAATAATGTAAAGAATTTTGAAGAATTTTAGCTTAAGAAAACCGCATGGACAGCATGTATGAGACATATCTAACGCAGTTTGAATTCAGTCCATACCGCCCAAGACCGTTGATTGATTGCTAGCAGTGTCAAATATAAGCTCAAATTAGCATTTTCAGTAGTACGGCGGACCGTAATATTTCGTGAAATACCAGACAAAGTATGCACATAGTGGCTAGGGCTAAATCAAGTTACACTGTCAGTTCTTTCCTCTTTTTAACGCAATCATCCAGTTGTAAATAGTGGTCGTGGAAGGACATTATCCACGATACGAATTGACCAAATGTCTGAAATTGTGATGCAGACTACCTATCTAGCATAAAAAACAAGACAACTGCGATGCATATGAGATGGAAATCTGAGAATTTTTTGGTGGAGGTCAACTTTAAAATTTTACTGCTCCTTAACTTGGAAATGTAGGGAGATGAAAAAACAAGCCTTTGACGAATAGGTTTAAGCTAACAATAATGAAAAAATCACCACATAAACCACACCCCTTGTTAACGTTTCTAAATTGTGCATGGTCCGGCACACTTCCAACACCCACCGCATTCTGAATCCAGTTTACATTTTACATATTTGTGACTCTGTGAAGATGATCTAGTCGTGTAACACCATTCTCCCGACGTTAAACGAACTCCACAAAAGGTCCAACAATATCCTTTATGGCAACCATAACCATATTTAGGGGAACATTTTGATGAATTGATGATGGACCATATAGGCATTCCAATAGCTAAAGCTCCAAATCCAACACCAGCAATGAGTCCCATTGTAGGAAGTCCCGGATTTACAAAACGAGCCACTCTGGTTCCACTGGTAATGTCATCTGTCGATATCTCAATATCATCGGGGCAATTCTGAAAATATTATAGTTTTGCCATGTTTTGAAATTCTTCTAACTTGTCAAAGTCATGAGAAATGCGTCAATATTTGACACATTGAGAAATGTACCCGAGCGCTCAGAATACATTTTGCCAATTTCATTATGCCATTCATTTGCAACTGGCAATCCGCATATTCCGTTGGGAACTCTTCCCGGGACGACTTATCTGCAAGGGTAAATAGGAACAAATTACTTGACAGTTTTGAATTTCTTCGAAACGTTTTTTATTATTTATGAGTAATCGTTTACATTCCGAGATGCATTCATCGATCCCGTCAACCCACTGTTTCCTTATTGCACTGTTCATACTGGTATTAAATTGATCGTTGACATACTTTGCTACAGTATCATATACCAATTCTCCATCGTCAATGAATCCCATTTCATTTGCAATGCACACAAATAGACACTGTAATCATAAAGTATAAATAAACAATGTTTTAAAACATTTGCGAAATCTGATTCAAGTAATACAAATTGTACCACTCCATCAATCATTTGGTTCTTGTCCTGGCATGCTTTGAAGGCTAATATAATTTCCTCTACGATTGGTGTTCCAACGCTCTGAAAACAGTTGACAGTTTCTAGTAGACGGTTAAAATCCCCATGGATCGTATCCTTCCTGGCGTGTACCTTTGCAGCTGTTAAAATCTAGGAATATTTTTTACACATATAATACCTAAATTTTTATATTTTGAAATATGAGTGACATATTTTTTACCAGAATCGCCCAAATGGTATTCATTTTAAAAATCTTAATTTGTAATAAAGAGACTCGGAAGTTACGTTTTTTTAGTGTATTATTTTTTCCGTTTTATAATTCCGTCTGTCCGTTATAGTATTGCCTTTATTCTAGGGATTGATGAAGCACCATCAGTGGTCAGCAGGAGACAACGTGTAATGAAATTTGTTTGTGACCCACTTTCTCCATGCAACAAGCTGGGCATTATTAAAGCATGACGCTATTGTTGTGACGGAATTTGTTATTCTTAGTCAAAAGTTTGAGCTATTGTCATTCTGCATGAATACGTCAAGTTTAAACATGCCTATTTTTTCGCAGGGGTGGCCAAAGCACTGCTTGTTTTGAGAAATTTGACGAAGAATAGTGGAATAATGTAAAGGCTTGACCAAAGTCTTGGATCTCAATTGAATACAATGATGTAAATACAATGACCTCAAGAAAAACTGTGTGCACTTTACAGGTGTTCACCATAAGCTCTTCAAAGGTAAATGGTTTTGTACCAAGGTCTTTGAACCTTGGTACAAAAAAATTGCAGCTGGAATTCTAATTTAAAAAAAATTATGTGACAGACTACAAACAACCAAACACAGAATGATCACCTCATTAGTGGAGTTTCGAACTAATTTACAAGCTTGATATTGTAATCTTATATCCATTAATGTAATCCATTAATAATACTTAATAGTACTTAATTTAGGGAAATGATTTAACTATTGCAATAATTTATTCACTTCTTATATACTTCACATCGCAAACTATGTACCAACACGGTCCCTTTTATGAACACGGCCTTCGACATTTGAACTGATTTCGGTGCAAGTAAAAAGCTAAAGTTTCTAGAGTTTGAGTAGGTTTACACTTGTACCAACTCCAAGTGACATGTCTGACCTCAAACATGAAAACTACTAGAGCCAAGATATGCAAAACCCCATAAACTACAAATATCGAAACAATATTCGGTAAAAGGATAAAATCTGAATTACTAGGAAAATAATTGGCCTCCCGCTTATAACTTATTGCGAGCGTGTCCAAAACAAATTTATCCAATTTATACCAAAATTCCCAAATACCACTTTGTTTTATCAGCTCCATACTTTTCAATACCCTTTTTTGTATATGCATTTGATATATTCCCCAATAAGTCCGAACAACCAACGTTTTCTTGGCTACGAAGCATTTGTACTTTTGTAATTTAATTTCAGCTCGGGTTTTCATATATTCGGCCAGGTAATCTTTGCTAGAGGTTTCCACATATGCAAAAAGAGCCGTTTTATTTGCCAAATATTCCAGATACTTTTTCCCACTGCCCCCGTAAATGTAAACAGTTTTATTTATCTTGTCTGCAATTCCATACTGTTGAAAATCCGTCAGAAACAAGTCGATGGAAGTGATATTTTGCAAATTTGGATTCCAGTACACAATTTTGTACCCTGAATCAACAATTTGACCAAGATTTTGTAAAATACTCGGCTTAGGTGGAACAATTAATTCACTGGACACGACGTTTTCATACATGGATAAAATCAAATTTGTACAGAGACCAAGTATAACTAGAATTCCATTGTTTCTTAACATTGGTTGTCTCAGCAGTATCATAACGGTTTCCATTATTTGCTGCCCAATTAGGCCAGGCTCATTACCAGTATGAGTCAGTCGATCAATCGACGTCGTAGTCACAATTAGCACAACGACTCCAAGTAAAGCAATCCAAACTAAAGTATGGAATGGGTGGAGCCAGATGGAAATGGAGATTTGTTCAGATCGGATGTTGAAATCACAATAAATTAGTTTAAAGCCTGCCTGATTGTCAAAGCTGAGTGCATTTAAATCCCAGGTAAAATATTCATGGTAATACATTTCTGGAGTAAAATCACCAAAGTGGTTGACTCTAGCATTATAGATGGACGTGGTGTAGGTCACACTAAAATTGTGTACTAGCCCCAACATTTCTATACCCTTTACCCATTTTGGGCAAAGTTGTCCTCGGTTTAAACAACTCCGGTCAAGTCCCAATATTCGTTTAACTTTAACCAGTGTTGACATCATTACCCTACCCCAGTTGTCCTTAAGACTGAAAACGTCCACTTGGGATAACAATGTGCCTTTCGGTATTTCCAAGTAGTATAAAACACAAAATGGACAAAGGTATCGCCATCCCCAATTCTGTTTCCCATAATCCTTGGTCTTGGGCCATGTATACAATACCCTGCATGGCCATCTTCTTGCATTTACAAGGCCATTGTGTGGTTTTGGCTGTATCTCACCAATTAGAATATACGTCGAGTAGGATACATCTCGGAAGGTGTAGCCGTTTCCTAGCATAAACCGGAAGTGGTCAAGAGAGTTCCATACGTCCTTCTCCAAAACTATTACCGTCAGTGCACAAATTTCATAAAATCCGATAACAGGTTGAGTTCTGTAGGTAGAATTTGTAGAGTCGTGAATTGTCCGAATGGTTTCCGAGGGGTTGACCTGGGTCAATCGATCAATCAAATCAACGGCTGACTGGTCATTTCGAAATCTTTTGATATGGATGGAACAGGGTCCAAACTCACTAAGGTCAAGGGCGTCCCTAGCAGCTAGTACTGCTTTTACAAGATGGATTAGCGTTATAATATTCCAATATAGACTTTGGGTATTCATTTTGTGAACACCCGATTATCCTTGACTAAATCCTTGAAATGAATTGTCGTTGTTTAGAAATATTCGTTTGTTGGACACGCAAATAGAGAAATGGGAATGACCACCATGCTAATGTATTTATCGATCATAATTGATTAACTCGTAATTATAAGGTGGGAATGATTGGTTTTCTTGGAATATGAAACACATTTGTGTCTTACAACAGAAACTATTTGGTTAACCTGTTACTAAGAAGGAAATTATAATATGTTAAGTAAAGGAATATGTTGTCAATTTAAGCAGAAACATTGGAATTTTCCAAGAAATGTAATGTAATAAATTGATTGTTATCTTTATGAGCAAAATCGCATGTTCTCGGAAAAAACATTGAGATGCTCCGTACTTTATAAGTATATTACACTTTGCTGGAATCAGTATTTTATGATTTTCATCGCAATTTTGCAGTCCATGAATTTTGTTTATTGCATAATTTGTATCACTCACCATGTGCGTATTAAATTTTATGCAACCACGTAGATACTTTGTATTCTACATGGAAAAATGTACATTGCGTCATTGCGGCGTATTAAATTAGTAGCCTGCCCTCCCCCCATATCAGCAACTAATTACCCAACAAACACCGCTCAACCACAATAAAGCAATCACCGCCTTTGCGAAACTGATTAAAATGTTTTTGCCAAAATTATGGTGAACCGTCCGCCATCCAATTAGTTGAACTCCGCTATCACCAAGCTTCAATTTATATTTGACCCCGTGGTAATGTAATTGCTGCAAAATTGCGACACCATGGATTATTCAAGAGTTTTATTACAATCTGTGACTGCTTTCAAAATTGAATAAATTGATGAAAGATTAAGTTCCAAGTTTAATATCATTCTGGTTCTGAGCACGGTGTATTCGGTTCTGTTTATGCTGAAAATTTAAGAATGTTACTTCAGATACTAACAGCCTCTTTAACCCTAATTCTACACCTGCCAGGTAAGAGGAATTGACCTACTATTAACTTGCAGTAAAGGTCGCAGTTGGTTTGACGCTTCTTAAAAAAACCCAACCTAATGGTATTAAAATACTGCAGGATCAACTGGAGGATCAACTGGAGAATATCTTGCATCTCCTGTTCCCTGTCTGTACAACCCAGTTGGAAATGTCGTCTCTGCTGCTTGCGGAAACGATTGCACCCAGGAACACGGTGCCCTTAATGGCAGTTGCAACATGAATAATGTATGTGCCTGTCACTACCCTGGCGATAACATGGCTCCACTCCCAACTGACGTTGTACCCAACCCACCGTTGAACCCGTTGGGTCCTGACCCTATTCAGCAATGTATGTTTGACGACAGAAGCCTGCCGTTTCCAATAGGGACTATTGGCATTTTTTATGGGGCATATTCAGCCGGTTGCAACTTGGATTGCCAATGTATCCATGGAGCCCTTAATGGAACATGTGATTTTAATACACATTTGTGCCATTGCAATTATCCGGAGACTGCGACATTTGCTAATGTGAATGTAAGGAAATTTATAGCAATGCTAAAGACGGATTATTATGTTTTTTTGTGCATTTTATTTCGCAGAGCTATGCCTGTTTGTATTGTATTCCTGGTGAAGCAGCATTTGTTATCGGAAATCACTTTAACAAAACGTCTCTGGCATATTACAACTATATTAAAACCGAAATCTACCCTGGACCTGGTGTAATCGGTGACCTTGTTTTACTCCCGTCGACTAATTTTGCAAACGGAAATTGCACCAATCCAGAATAGAATATATTCTTATTAGCCTGTCTTGTGAGGAGAATAAAAGAATATTAATTATTAAAATACTTGTCCACGTGTTTAATTTTTGGCGGCCCATCATCACTTACAGATATAGTGATAGAATTTTAACGCGTTAAAGTTAACTGTTCAAATTCTTGAATAAACTTGTATACGTATTAAATCAAATTTAATAAAGTCCCGTCCATCTTTATAGAATATTCCTGTTTGAGACAACGCATTTACATCCACTATACGCTGATAAAATCCGATGATATAATGTATATGCTAATTAAATGACTTATTGCAGTTAGTAACAATTGAATTGTATAACACTGTGAAATGAAAAGGTTTCATAAGAATATGACGAGTTTACCTCATGCGTCATATGTATTAACATGTTTATTACTCAAATAAATATCGTAATTTAATTACACCAACAATAAAAATACCAGACGGGGATTGCATTGTCGGTAATTCTTGGGTGGGTAGGATTGTGATTGGTGGTAATATGAATCGCAACTGAGTAATCATGCTCGAATTAAGTTAGTATTTTATTACCCATGAATACGAATGCATAAAATATGCACCCACAATTTCCAATTTCTCCGTTCGTACTGGTTTCCAGGGAAATAGTAGCATGGGCATTTGTATGTAACATGTAGTATCCATTAACATGCTTATCTTTGCCTGTTTACGTAATCGGCATAAAGTAAATAAGCCCCCCTCTGGAGGTTAACGAGCATTCAGTTTCATTCGATATCTCAAAACCAAGTAAATAAAAAATGGATAAATATATGGATACCAAATTTAACTATCGATTTATTGAGTACTTCTTTCATTAGTGAGGGGTGTCTCACATCGATCTGAAATTTGCAATATGCCTACAGTGTCGTGGTAACCATTTATGTAAACAATCATTTTTAATGTATGATTGTTTGATGAAAAAAGAGAACATTTTAACTAACGAGTAGTGTATATTTCACACATCACTGTTGGTTTCAAATGTCGACATCAGGTTGGTTGGTGAAATAAATACGTACAAAATTACTAAAATTAATTATTATTTACAATTTAGTATAAGTATTTGGCTATAAATTAAATAAATGATTATTGACAATTCCTTCCGAAGGCGATAAGAATATCAAGTTACGTATACAGATGTTTGTTGACAACAAATGTCCTTATCTTATACTAAAAAGAAATGAAATAATTAACAAAGGAAAAGGGAAAAGGGGGGGTTTACCGTCCGCATTACACCCTTTAGGTCTTACAGACTCGTAGATTTAGGATGGGAGTGATTTGGCTTAGGGTAGGTATTGCAAAGATACGAAGGAGGAGACTCTATTCAGACTGGTACAGTGTGCAACATACTACATATGAGTACAAATCCCAGGATGGGGGAAAACTCACTCGTACAATCAGTATACGATGTACCGGGTTCAGCCCGTAGATGGGAATCAGCTGTTGTCTACATGTAGACACTGATTTTCCCCAAAGCGAACCTTCCCAGCACACTGACGTCATATTGCTAAAATCCTCAACCCCATCACCCAATGTTGTCCCAGCATGCTTAGCAGAGAGAGATGGAATACTCTAACCACTGTGCAATGAAGCCAGGACTTTGAAATGAGGTAATTAAAATAATTACTAATTGAATGACACATGTCGTTTGATTGCCGCATTGCTACTACATATTAAATATCATAAAATATTTAATTATTGTTGATTATTGATTGAAAATTTTGCCCCATTTAACATAACTCTTGAAAATCTAATTGTAATGGCATTTCTGCGGTTTAAGAGGAAATGACTTGATTTATTCAATAGCTGCTAGCTTTTGCAGTCTCTCCGCCACCTTCATCAGGCATAAGTAGTTCCCTTAGTTCTTAAAAATCTCATACCTAATAAGTATGCGATTTGCGTTCAGTTTGTTAAGAAGTAAAAGTTACTGTTCATTTCAGTTAATCCTCAATGTTCGTTAAGTGGCCTACCCAAACATGGTCTAAAAATCTAGTTTGTGTGTAATATACTCCACAGGTATTGAAATTAAGGCTGTTATTGTATAATATGCCATAATTCCGTTGAATGTGCATTTGGTCGATCTCACAAGCTGGAAAAACCTGTAGTCAAACAACCCTGCGTAAAATCCCAACACCCTCAGGCTTTTAACCTTTCTAACAAGATACGACCTTGTGTAGACTCTGAATACCGCAATAGGTGGCGCTTCCAGGGGCTTCCTCCTCAATTCTTGCAGCCAAAGTTTACAATCTTCGCCAACATTTGCAAACGGCGTAATCACAGCATGAACCATGGCTACACTCCCAACCGCGACTACAGGTCCTGCTAAATATAGTGGCATGGGTATTATATGGCGCAAGGCAATAGTCCAATACCATCCAAAAATGCATGCAATCTGCAGACATGTCATACCCATTGCGGCTATCGGGTCAGTTAAAGTCTGCGCCGTGGTGGTTATAATATGTAAGTAGGAGTATATTTTTAAACCCACACCTATCGTTAGCCTTCCCGTCCAGAGTCGCCCCATCACCCCAAAAAATAAAATTACAACTATTCCATTAAGTACACAAACTACAAAGGATAGTGTTCGAAGAGCGCCAAAAACGCAAATGGCAGTTATGAAATAGCGGAGAATAGAAATAGGAAGGAAGTAGGACAAAAATGTTTTGGAAGGAAGAAATTCCTGGCAAATGTAGTAATAACTGTCCAACTTCAAAAGGACGCTGAAAACACTTCCAAACACGGCGTAGTATGGAGTTAGTTGGTAACCGAGATTGCATAGTTTGATCCAATATTCGAATGCCCTTCCAGTCTTGATGGAATTCTTTTTCTCTGAAACCGCAGAAGAAACACAATTTCTCTTAAACACAGTATATACGTAGTTAAAAGTGCCGAAAATGTCCAAGCAAGTTACCCGAATTGGCTAGCTGATGTATATACATTACACTGTCCCATAAGTTGCAACCATTGGGTCCTTGACGGAAAATGAGGACAGACGTGGTAAAAGAAACACCAACTGCAGCCCCCATAACTAAGTGTAAAATGGAAATGAATCTTGGTACAGTGGAATCTTTTACAAATATCGCCCTCGTACTGATGAAGATGGAGCAAAAAAAGGCGCAGAGCTTTAAACCCATTGTCAAGTACCAGAAGAGCAGTTTACGATGGTGAACACGGTAGATGAATCGTCGCCCTTTTCTATTCCAAGTCACAGGCATCGTCTGGATCTTGTCAAAGATGGAGGAATAGGCGTCAATTGACTCCAGGACGAGGCTGGTAATCATTTTCTGGACTTTTTAAGATTTGCTAGTTTATTAGATGCCGTATATGGAGATAGGACGTCGTAGTAAAAATAAATAAACGGGAAAAGCGGATGAATGCCAAATTCTCGTATCGATTTACTTGTGTAATTGTTCCTTCTTTCATTTGTGAGGGGCGTGGTAAATTTACCTTTGGAAAATATGTCCAATTAGGATACAGGGAACTACAGTAGCTAAAAAGTCATATCGATTTATTTATGTAATTGTTTCTTCTTCCATTTGTGAGGGGCGTGGTAAATTTGCCTTTGGAAAACATGTCCAATTACGATACAAGGCACTACAGTAGCCAAAAAGTAAGCTAATTGTTTTGGACCGATTCAAACAACAAGAAGGCTAGCATGTGTTCCGAGGAATGGACTGAACGGCAATATGCCCCTCGGATTAATAAGAAAGAAATGTCTACTAGATGGCAAATTTTTTATTAATTAAATTTCGTATATTTGTTCAAAATGAGGTTGTATTAAAAATAATCAAGTCTTTGACTTTTACGAGGGTTATTCCAAAAGTCCTCCCACTAATTGTATTAAGCGTGTAACATTGGGTTTTGCATATGAAAAATCTTCTTCTAGAAGCATGATAGATCAAACATACCTAACGTTGGCCATAATATGTAACCATTTCAAGACTACATTGAAATGCTTAAAAAATCATCAAATTTTTGACGGAATAGTAGAATGAAATTACGTATTACAAAAGACAATGCACAAATTACGATATATTAGACAGGTTGATAAAGTTCACTTGTACAAATTTCGAAACTTGTAACTATAACTCCTCCCAATTTTCTCTACAAGTAATAAGGACGGAGGTTGAGAAACCCAAAA
>JAQIWQ010000454.1:0-16690 GCA_034695825.1 Folsomia inoculata
ATGGTTAAATGAGGTAAATCATAACTCAAGTAATACATGAGAAGAATAAATTGTTAACTTGTAACTTTACATTACACGAGGCGCTTTCTGTTTAAACTTGTAAAAACCACTTTTCATCAACTAATCTGTAACTTAACTTGTAATTTTAACATGGGTTCCTTTTATTAAACAGTTATACTGCTAAAATTTAAACTAGCGGATTTACACAATAATTTTGAACAAATAGAACTATTCGAATTTTAATATAAATGAAGTATAATGAACTGAAGCAGCTTCAGTGAAACTTATATTATTTATAACATATAAGTGTAATTAATTATTTGTGTTTTCTGTCCTTGTCCCTGGAAGAAGACTTCCTGTGTTTCTTCCTGCTGTCTTTTTCCTTATCCTTGGAGGACGACTTCTTATGCTTCTTTCTTCTTTCCTTGCTCATCTTTTCCAATTTCCTGTTTTAAGACAAATGAATTAGGTTTGATTTTTAATTTGATTCCCTAGATAATAAATTATTGAACGTTATTAAATACTATCAATTTACCTCAAAAGCTTCTTCTTCTGACTTGTGGAAAGTTTCTGCAGGAATGCTTCTTCCGGGTTTCGGTTTAGGTCTCCATCCATCTCCTGTACTTCGTCAGTTTCATGTTTGTCGTACCAGTTTGATCTGCTCGTACCAGGTTCTTCCCCGTCGGAATTATCCAAAAGTTCCTAACAAATCAACAAATTGGTTAGCATATTTATTAAACAACACAGATATTGCTGCAGATGCTTTGAGACATCCAAATCCTTTCCTACTGCATAAACCCACTAAATTACCTGGTTCGCTCCTGGTGCATTTTGTCTCACTCCCAAAGCGCTGGACTTGATGGCAAGACCTTCCTCCCTCAATTGGTGCATGAGAAACAAAGGATCTGTTTCCAATCCATCAGCCCCAGTGGCTTGCCCACGCAACGGACATTCTCGATCTAGAGTGAAAATAATTTCTCACCTGTTAGCACGTTACTAAACTCATACAAAATTTGATTGGGCTGCGGCTATGTCAAATAAATCGACCTACCTACCTACCTACGTTACTAAACTCATACAATATCTATTCTATACAATACATGTATATATAATACATATGCATATCATGATTAAAAAAAATTCATACCTGTATTAATATGTCCCCACTTGTGACAGCGGATACATCTCACATTCCTCACTTGAATTCCAAACGGTTGATCACGAATCTCTTCGTTTCCTTTGCAGTAGCTAAAAAGAACAAGTAAAAGAAAGTTGATCACCTCAGTCAAACTATGTATATCCAAACCATTAATTATCTATCATGAATTAATTTAAACTTACTCTTCTCTGGGCGCATTATACTTTCTCTGCCACTCAAATTTAAACTCTGGTTCTCCACCAGGTCCAGTTTCCTTTTCTTTCTCTCGTTTCATCCCAGGGGGTGGCTCATACATAAAGTTGACGCTCAACTTATCCTTGCTCTCTTTGCTTATCATCGCTCTACAAACACAATAAGAGTTTGGAGTTAGTTTTAAAATTACTTTTACCACAAAAATACAAAACCACAACCCATTTATTTTATATAATAAAATGCAAAATACAACTTACTTGTTATTATAAAGATCCTGTTCCTTTTCATACTGCAGCCTGAGTTCTTCTTGTTTCTTTTTATAAGCATCAGCCTTCTGTTCTGCCATCCAAACCCTCTTTAAATTATCTCTGGAGGCAGGATGGAAGAATTTCTTGCACATGTAATTGTTAAAACCCTTCCCCATTTTGAAGCCTTTCTATTTAATCACAAATGTATACAATTTCACTTGATTTTTAGTTTTTATAAAACGATTAAATCTAATTTCTTCTTCCAGTAGGAGAAAGTTGAAGGAGAAAGGATTGAAAAGAGATCGTCCAACTCCAAATCCCAAAACTAAAGTGAGCGGTTGGGGGTTGTGTTGTGATTGTGGAATAGTGACGTCGTATCTATTTTTTATAGTCAACTCAATGGTTGATGTAGGGTTATGTTAGTGGAAGAGTTTGTAATAGGCAGCGGCAGTTTTTTGCTTTATTCCTGTGGTTTGTTTGTTGTTTGTGCAATAAACGTTGTGCAACTGAAGGGTTTTTTAGTTTTCAGGATATGGGGATTAGGGGACTAATAAAAGGGAGAAAGGGAACAATGAGAGAAGGGAGAATCCGGTTTTAGTGATGAGGTGGTGAGAGTCCCACTGCGGGACCAGGAAAGGAAGAGAGTTTGGTTGTGTTGTGTAATGTAGATTAAAATTAAATGTGCAAGCCGAAAATGACGGTTGAATTGAGAATTGAGTGAAAGTGGTGAAAGTTTTTTGGTTGATGGATAAAGTGATCAAGTAGTTTAGTGAGATGAGAAAGAAGGTGGAGACAATAGAACTATGAATAAGGCTGAAGATGAAATGGATCGTTGGTTGATGGTTGATGCATGGTTTTCAAAACGATAAGGTCAGTTGGATTTTTATTTGTTTTGGCTTTCACCGCATCACATATCACATACTATGTATATTATTTTTCTACACTGCCGTTTATTATACATAATGTGATATTGCAGTAAATTACATGAATGACACATTTTCATAGGTTTGATTCATGTTGGGTATTTTGGTAGCAATACCCAAGGAATTACATAAATTACCTACTATATACACGCAATACCTATGATTCTTAAACTTTATTTTTACCTGGAGTATGATAAATGTTACGGTCAATTTTTGTTTACATTACTGTGTGCTCATGCTTATTAATGTTCAGTTCATATTAGATGTATGTAAATGCCACATTATGCCTATGATTACACAAAGATTGGCGTGTTTTCATCTTACAATCTTTTGTTAGTGGTGGTGATATTTTTGCTACCACTTTCACCAGATATTGCTATTGTCACTTAATGTCACTATTAATCATCAATTTAGTTGGTATCAAATAAAATTCTGCGACTATTGCACCATTACTGAGTTGCGTATTTACTATGCAACTCTACTACTAATAGTGCAATGAAACTATAATGTAAAATAATGAAATGATTGTATAACCTGATGAAGCTGGGGACTTGAAAGGATTTGTATGTGTTGGATGGTAACTTTTGAGGGAAACAATGCAACGTTATGAATGACGAATGTCGTTTAGTCTCATGGACTATGTAATGTCTGGCATTTCATTAGGCACAAGGAAAAATTATTGAAGGTGAAGGTGAAGGAGTCTATTTGTATTTCATGACAGTTACGCCAGTCTGGCTGAAAGAAGGTTAAGTGTATTTGAGCCCCTTGCAATCCAGCATAAATATGTTAACTCAATCAGGTCATATATTAATAGCTCACAAATTTAGTAATTAGTTCACTTCATAAAAAGCATGTACGCATATATAAAATTCATTATGCTTTTGCTTGCAGTTACTGTACTGAAAATAAGTGTTGTAATGTAAAGTAAAACAACAAACTGGTTTATTTTACGTCTAATACGCTTGTGTAGTTGTGGGCATGGCTTATTCATCGTTAATCGTTATTTTTTTGCCTTGGTATGCTTAAGAGTGCTTAAGTTAGAGCATCATATCATCATGCACGAGGAGGACAGGAAATGTTGAATGTAGAAAATCCTCCACAACACGGCCTGTTCACGTGCTTGCTGCGTGAATTTACTTAAGGCAGATGCTGAATACATAAAAAACGAATGCATACTATAAGTATATTTGGTGGGTGCATAGACATTTCCTTAAACCTCATAACCTTGTTTCGAATCTGGTTGCAAGCTGGCTGGCGTCTATTATCAATACAATAAGTATGTAGGGATACGTGTAGAGAGACTTTGGTCTTTGTAACGATATCAATAGTAATGTGGTGTTGGATTTAGATTTATAAAAGAATACAGGGAAAACTCTTTGTCCATTCCATATGCACCAGGCAGAAAATCTGCATGATTACCTTGAGTCAAGTTAGTCGACTGTTCTAGACCATACAGGATTCATATCATAACGCTGGACTTGAAATACTTTCTGAAATATTTCTTGTGAGGAATAGATAGAAAATAGCATTCGGAGAGGAGTCTCATCTCATTACAGTAAGTAAAACAATGCCAGGCCATTATCATCATTCTTTTAAAGCATCGTATCTTTTAGGAAGCCAAGACATAATCATGAGCTGATTTGATGATCGCAAACTGCCATTAATTATCCAAGTAGAATATTTAGGAGTAGTGGCTGTGTCATTTTTTAAGTTCAATACCTTTGGTTCGGCTTATTGATAACCTTTTTGGTTCAAGTTCGTGCAGGACATAATCAAGTACAATACCAACTATTGTGAGGTTGCCTTGAATGATCTGCTGCACTCGATCTGAATTTTATGATTTGATTCATAGCCATAGCATAATCCATATTTTGTACCACACTTATTAATAAACTCACAGGCACTTGAGTTTAGAGCACTAGTTCTAGTTCTAGAGGTTCTTATAGAAAAAGCTTCAAGAATTGGTCATCCTTTTTGTGTTTTTTGGGTTCAACTTTTGCACTCACGAATTATAGCTGTCCAAAGTCCAACTAAATATCTCTTGTTATTATGTATTACATTTACATACCTCCCTCTGTTTCCAATCCTGTGCTGTGTGTGGCAAAATATGTAACTCTGGGCAAATCATGAACAAACTGATAAAAGCGATAGAGGCTTGAGTTAAATTCTCATTGCTATTAGAACCTTCTTCAATTCTTGCGTTGCTTGCACTGCAGAACGAGTTCTACTTGTTCATTTAAGTCATATTTCTATTGCATTCATGCAAACTCACTGCCACGAAAGAAAGTCTATTAAGGACACCAGTGGTCACCCATAGGTTTGTACATTTTAGCTAATTATACAGACTTTTGCATCATGATTTTGAGTTTTTAGTGAAACCTTCTGAAAATCATTTTAATCCTCAGTTGTATAAAATCCAAAATGGAATAGCTTTTAATTTAACATCATGCACTTTCTGGTCAATTTTCCATACAAGTTATTCAGCTTTTAAACTGCTTTTGAGATAGGGTTCTCGTTTGAATGTCAGAATAATCCATATGCCATACATTCTATTGCCCAATACCGATTGAGTTTTCTTTGTTCTGGTTTCAATGCATTTAAAAGTGTTTCATGTACTGTTAAAAAGAAACTTTCCATTGACCACTATTGTTATATTGATGTTGTACTTTTCCACAGGGATCAGGAATCATCATTCTCAAGGCTGATTGAGTAAGCAGACCCTATTTTGTGCCCTCAAGCTCTGAATACTACTGTTATGAAAATTATAGGATTCTTCCTTGTTTGGTTGAATTCTTAAACTCGTCAAAGTTCTTCGGTTATTCATCATAAATAGTTCCTTCGAAACTTCTTCTCCTGAACTTGAGCCTATCTCAGGTTATCCAATGAATGATACAAATAAGTCCTCAGCCTTTGTTGATTGTGTTAAAATTCGCGTTCGCCGTTGTCAACTCCATCATACCTTCAAGTGGCTTCATCTCACTGTTGCTCTTCATAGCTATCTTGTTTTTCTTACTCAATCAGACGCTTGTGTGACCTATTAAACAATTTAGTGAATTTCATTAAATTATCATCTATTTATTACCGTTAACAAAAATTTACATTTAAACATTTAAAGCGATAATTCCAATTCGCATCGGAATCGGGACTATAACGATCGGTGATATCAAGTCATTTATCTCGTACCAAAATACCAAACTAAAAAAATTAAATAGACTGTTTACTGATTTGAAAAAAGAAAAATGCAAGCGATTTTAGGAAAAGTTGGGATACTAGGAGTCCACGTGAAAGCGTCAGGCTGTGCACTTCTTGGTCGCGGAGTAGCTTTGGCTTCTTCAAGCACCCCAACCACCTCTCATGGATTTGCAGTAATCGGCACGAACCGGTTTTATGCGACTACAAAAACGGCACCGGGCAATAAGGAGCCTGAAAAATCTGTTTTTATTTCCCAATCTACGGACATCCACACCAACTTGGCATTAGAAGACTGGATTTACCGCAACTTTAATTTTGAGAACCACCGAATTCTCTTACTTTGGCGAAATGATCCCTGTGTGGTAATTGGGAGACATCAAAATCCTTGGGTGAGTTATAAAAATTTTAAATTCTTTCTTACAGAACCGACCCGAGTGAAAGCGAAACATCTTTGGCAAAGTGTAATGGTAAATGACACGGGTTTGACATTTTCAGGCGGAAGTTGACGTGTCATTAGCGGAGGAAGCAAAGCTACCAGTTGTAAGAAGAAATTCCGGTGGTGGATGTGTGTATCATGATCAAGGCAATCTGAACTGTACATTTTTCACTCCACGGGATGGATATGATCGGAAATCCAATCTGGAGATTATATGTCGAGCATTGAAGCGACAATTTGGTATCGAGGCGGACGTGTCCCCCAGGCTGGATGTCAATGTCCAAGGTTATAAGGTGAAGATAGCTTATGCAATCAATTTTTAGTTTACAAATTCTTCCTGTTAGCATTCTTGTAGCGTTTCATGAAGCAATATTAATTCAAGGATAGGACAGACAGTTGCTGTCGGAGAGATTTTTATAGCCTCCTTATGAAAAATGAGGAAAGTCGATACTGTCTAGACTTTGGCTGGCTGACTTTCTTATTTTCAATCAGTTGACCATATATAAGACTAGAAATCCATAGTGTGTGTCTCATTTGATGCTAATGGTCAAATTCTGTATTGTTACAGATTTCCGGCACTGCGGCAAAGCTTGGAAAAAATGCTTACCACCATTGTACCGTCCTTGTTGACGCTGATATCAAAAAGCTGTCTGCTTTGTTGAATCCTGATGTGGTAAGGACATCCATAACATCTATCTACGCCAGACTGTAACTGGACATAGTGTAACTGGAATGTATGATTTTGTTTGGTGGGCAGGATGAGAAAATTGAGTCCAAGGCCACTAAAAGTATCAAGTCTCCAGTAAAGAATTTAAAAAGCCAAGACCCGACCATTAACGTGGATAAAGTTCTTTCCTCAGTTGGTTATGAATTTTTGAGAGCTGATAGCAGTGGACATGATGGAGGTGAAAAGCAAATCCAACATCAGAGAGGATTTCAAATGGTGAATCCCACCAATGAATGGTTTGTTGCTTTCTTTGTTTACTCTTTGTTATATTTTTTATGATGCAATTATTGCTGTTTCACAAGAACTTGTAATATACTGTTTTTTTGTTCTTGTGACATCCAGGTTCCCAGGTCTGGAAAAGATTCGATCTGATTTGAAAAGCTGGGATTGGAACTATGGGAAAACTCCTGATTTTTCTGTGCACCAAACCTACCCTATCGGCTCAGGGGTTAAACAATACGGGGCAACCAACATGAACATTGACTTTCACCTACAGATTGTGAAAGGACGCATTGACAATACTCAGCTTCAGCTGCCATTTGAAAATGCACATTTGGTTGATTCCAACACCCTGGTTGATCTATATGCATTCATCAACGCACTGAAAGATCGACCATTCCGTATGGATATTTTGGCCACCTTCGAAGGATTGCTGTTTAAAAAGAGCACTCAAGTGAGTGCAACTAACACCAGAAGCATGAGAGATATGAGCGAGTCATTCGTTATTGCATAGATTCCCACATAATTTACATTCTATTAATTACACATTATTGACTGGAGGCTGGTTGACTGATATATGTATTGCAGAGATGTTGTTTTGTTGTTGTTACTAATTTATCGATTATCTATCATAACAATTTACTACTATATGCATATTGATGGATTATAATACTCTGATTCTATATATAATTCCCAATTGAGAGGGTGAAACTTGGAAATGGGCTTGAAGTTTTATGTCTTCAAAATGTACATAAATAAGTATGATGGGATATCATCCACCAAAGAAAAAAATTATAACGCGATATTAAGAATGAATTGCGTGTTAATACCTCATTGATATATACCGGTTTTGTCCAAATAATGTTGTTGATAGTTTTAGCTGTGTGAGATCTGCCTGGTGTGTGTGGAATTATTGAGAATTTCACGATTACTTGTGCTTGTTGGTAGTTAAATTAAATATATGTTAAACATGAAACACTTAATAAAATTCCCATGCTAGATTTGGAGCATGGGCACATAAGTACTGAACATTGCAGTGTCATCAATGCTTCCATGCAATGCATTTAATACATACACGAGTCTCGTAGCGTGGAATTGGCTAAAAGAAGGTGTGGTGTCAGACCAAATCCCTTTTGCAATGCAAAATTGTCATTGAAGAAAAGTGCTTTCCTGTGTATGGAATTTTATTGATGGCGAAATCAATAATCGGAAAATGTCTTTTTCTCTTCCAATTTTTATTAATCCAACAATCAAATTTTTATGTCATGATTAATGCTACACTTACGTATAAAACTCTTTTTCTATTTTATAGACGTTAGAAAACTTATAGTGTTTCTGGACGTAGTTGGTGTAGTCAAATTTAAAATCCCAGGAATTTTGCACGGGTCCGGGTTATCATTAATTTATATTTACAATTTAATTTTTTTGTAAACTTCAATTTCACTTTCACAACCAAGTTTTCATCAATTGTTTTGATTTTATTTCGAATAGTTGATTATCGTGACTGGTATTTTTAATGGCATATCATATATAGCTACAAAATGCATAATATCAGTTATTTACCTATCTGTAAAATGTTTGAAGCTCTATATTTCGGATTGATGGATTGGAATCTACTGTACTCACTATATTGGTATTTGTATTAACTTATATTTCATGCAAGTTCTATTCATTATTTTTCCGGTGGATTTGATTGACTAATTTTGTACTGAAATGGTAGTGAACTACATACACACTCGTAAATCTCGACACTATTTATATTTTGACCGTATACAAATACAAGCTGCAGTTTCATTCCAATGAAAGTGCAATGTTTTATTTCCATGTTTCATCATCACGTCCTCTTTGTTTTTGAGTAAATACGAATAGGAATACACTGCATCACAAGTTAAACGTGACTCATGCTTTCACCAGGACCAACCAACAAGTGAATTGTGATTTCCCCCAACGATTCAGAGTTTATATTAGGATTGTAAATTGAGGATGGAGCTCACTTTCACTTTGTGGTGGTCTGGTTTGGTGGTGACTAGGGGAATTTCACATCCGGGAGTTTTATATCTTTCGTTATGGCTCTTTTATCTTATCAGTAAGGGGCCGAGGGAGGGTGTAGTATAGAAGTTGTTGAATTTGTTGAAGGAGATTCACATTAATATTGGCGTTTTACATCTCTTTATTGTTTTTCCTTTCCCCTATGAATGGAATACCGACATGATAATGTTCTCCCTTTCTGTATGCAATCCATTTAAAAATGCGCATTGTTCTGGTTGTGGCTATCTGTGAAATTTGCATTTGCCATTTGTTGATTTGGGACAAGGCGAAAATATGGGTTTAGCATGGATGCGGCTGTTCCGGTAGGTGTTGATGGGGACTGTAGGTTCATTCTTGATCTGTGAAGGACGGGTGGTGAGGCTAAATACAAAAACAAACTTATTGGGACGGGAAAAAATCGAAAACCTTGAATTATTACCGCATCCAGCAGTCGCAGCCAACTCTTGTTGCAATCTACGTAATGCCCAGCAGTCGTATGCCTAAAATTAAATTAGGTTCGAGTTACAATGAGCAGTACATAATTTGTTATCCGCATGCAAAAAAATTAATTTAAATCTTGTATTAGTTGGGTGAGTAAAGTGATGGAGAAAGTTAAGTACCTTTCTCCGCAGCGGATCACTCTGCGGGCAATCCTCCACTCGTTGTCGATCCTGCATCCGTTGGGCCCAAGGCTGTTGCTGTGATTTTACAACAGAGATTTCCCTTAGTAAAGCTTCAGCCTGAAAAATATGGTATAGTAAACTTTCAATGCCATTCAACATGAAACAGTTTTGACGATCCTTCCGTCGTTGACAATTTTTATTGATTTATATAGTCTTCCTCATTTTTGAAAATTCAGGAAATAATAACGTTGTTCCCCAATTTACAAAGTCTAAAACCGAATTAAATGGAGAATCATTTCAAGCTTTTGTTGAGATAAGCTACCTGATTCGTACATGTTAGAACAACGCACAGCCATGCTGTGAATTTGCAATGATACAATAATATTCATTACAGTAATTAAATATACATACCTCGTTGATGAGCCGCATGTATTTGCGATCTGCGTCTCTATCATCAGTTTCCAGCAACCGAGTTTCAGTTTCCGATAAAAATGTATTCGGCCCAAAAAGAGCCATAGGGACTGGTGGACGCGGACGTGGCTGGCACATATCACCACCGCTTTCACCATCGTATTCGTATTGGGAGCCATACGCAGGGGGCTTAGTCTTTGATCTTTTTGATTTTGAACTTTGTTGAGTTCTGGATTTGGATGCCACACCAGCTTCGTTGCTTTTATTTGAGAACGGGAAGCCTGTTTCCTGATTCGAGATTGTTGTTGGTAAACGATTCTTCCTCCACTGTTCTAGGACTCCGTTCATATTTGGATGGAAGAAGTGTTGATCCCTTATATTATTCTGATGCATGCTGTTTATGTCCTGATCATCGAGGTTGCTGTTTTCCTCATCATCATCCTCAGAGTCCACAGTTTCGTAAATCCGCTCTTGAAAGGATTCTGAATGAGGAAATCCCCCCACAGCGACATCATGTCCAGGCAGAGATTGCTGATGTCGCTGTTTGTTCATTAGAAAATTGTTGAGTCGTACATTTTGGTTGTGAAGATGTGCCCTCATTAATAATGGGGGTTCGTTAAAACTTAAACTAGTAGGATGTATAGGGCCATGGTGAGGAAGTACCCTTTGCTGCCCGTGTGATTGTGGTGATGGTGGTATTGGTTGCGAGGCCACTGGTGACGCATAATAATGCACAGGGTGGGACGGTTGCTGCTGCTGGCCATGAGTCTGATAACTTTGACTACGGCTTAAAAGTTTGTTCCGATTATTTGAAGATGAACAGGGATTGTTTTCCACTGGGCCTCCTCCACGGTGCAGAAGATTAGGATTAGGAGAGTTTGTAACTTCAGATTCAACGCCCGAGCTAACACCACGGTGTTGACGAGAAGTGGTGATGCAAGGATTTAATGGGGATTGTTGTGAATATAGTTGATGATGATTCAAATTGGGACTGGCAGCAGGAAAGGGATTATTATTAGGTTGGGTGTTCTGTCTTGGAGGAGGCGTGGGGGAGAAAGTTGAGAAGGATGGCGGCGGTGGTGGTGGTGGTGGTCCATAGGGAATTTGCGCGTTGGGAATTGACCCCACTCCATGTCCCTCGTTATTATGGTTATGGTAATAATAATGCTGATTTGGTGGAGGAGGGGTCGGAATAGGCCCGTTCATCCTCTTGGGGACATTTAGAACTGGAGAGTTTTGATTTGATGAAGTGATATACTGATACCTCGGATTTCTCAGAATGGGTGAAGGGGAGGTGAAAGTATTTGATGATGGGAGATGAGGCCGAGGCGATGAAACAGAGGATTGGTGTTGGTGTTGATGTTGGGGACGATTAATTAGTGGGGAAGGTGAAGAAGTCGGATTTGGATGAAAGGAACTGGAGCGATTTATGTTAGAAATTATGGTTGATGGAGTGTTATTGTTATGATGATGATTCAAACCACCTCCAACTCCATTCCCATTTCTTGAACTTGGGTGTATAATCGAGTCGGGGTGGTGACAGGGAGGAATTGGCGAGACACAATTTGAAGGATTACTAAAAGGACCACCACGGTTCAGCAACTGGGCTGCACCACTCGTCACGACTAAGCGATGAATTGGGGAGTAGTTATTAAAACTGGGGGAATTAATTTTGTGACTAGGGTTTTGCAAGCGAGGTGATTCGTATGGGCCTGTTCTTGATGGGGGTCGATAGGCATGTCCTCCAAAGTCACGTTCCTGTTGGTGACTTATTTGACCGGTGGTAGTGATATTAGGATGGTTATGTTGTAGGTATGGACTCATTGGACTCTGAGGTACTGGAGGTAGCGCAGGAAGTGGAGGTGGTGGTTTGTTGGAATGTGTCCCAACTGGAATTGGATGACGTCCCCCAGTTTCACCACTGGACAGGAACGGAGATTGTCTGCTGGCATTGGAATTGGAATTCGAATAAAAGTTGTCGTTAAGACGTGATTGATTCTGCCTTCCACTACTTGGAGTGTGTCCATTTGCATGATTTTCCCCACCAGTGCTACATATTCCATTATTTGAGACTGAAGTGGAAGTCGACATGGAGTGGATGGAGCTGGCAGTAGAGTTTGTGTTGGTGTTTGAGTAGCCGTGAATATTATTTCCGTTTCCCGTTGCATACGAATTATTCTGAAGGCTGGAGATACAGAAAGCACCAATACTTGTATTTTTTGACGAGGATGTAGACGAGGAAGAGTTTGCATTTTGTGTTTGGGTTGGAGAAAGTGCCCCAGGAGGCAGTCTAATGATGTCAGTCTTAACGGATTTGAAATGTTTTGAACCACCTTTATTAGAGTCAGAGGAATCTGTTCCAGTTCCTCCACTCCTTCGTCTAAAAGCATTGGGTGTTGGCGTAAGAAAGTAGCCGTTAATAGACTGCTTTCTTGTCACAAGTGGATGAGGAGATACTAGAGCATCTGCTGTCGTCGTCACTAAAGAAGTGGATCGTAACCCAGTTATGGATGCAATATTATCCAGATGACTATCCTTAGATTTCGCTGAACGAGGAATTTTTACTTTATCACTCCCAGGACTCGTTCTATGACTGGAACATGAGCCTTTCTTGAAAATTTTTCGGAGAAAACCCAACGCACCACGGGCAAAATAAGAGTTTTGTGGCTTATTAGCATTGTAATCGGCAAACTCAGTGGCATCAGAGTAGAGCGCATTAGAAATTCCTAGTGGTTGACCCGTGGGGCACATTACTCCACTTCTGGTCAGAACCAGGATGTCACTCTCGGCTGGCATTCTTGTTATTGAACTTCCTAAAACTTCGGATTCATACCACTGACCACCATGTTCATGTCCTTGTTGTTGGTTAGCGTTGGATGAATAACATATGGGTTGAGGGTTCATAATATTATGGTGATTATGATACGGATCCACAACCTCAGGCATTCGACTGCCCTTGTTAGTGGAAAAACTTTTGCTGCCATTTTGAGTATAATGACTTCGAAAAATGGAGGATGACGGAGCAATTCCAGTAGAAGATGCTGCAGTAGCTGCAGAGCTATCACCGAAATCTATATCAGTGACACTGCTGGTTGACTGACTATTGTGGAAACGTACTCGACCTCCAGTGTCCGTATCCGGTGAGGACGGAGTAGGTGTTACCTTGTCGGAATCTTGATCATCATCATCATTCCGATCCGTCTCAATCTCGTCTTCTCCGTCATCGTCAGTGTTTGCCCAGTCACTCAATATATCTGTTTCTTTGTCTACCATAATCACATTCGTCTGAGCACTCACATTTGCACTTCGGTGACTGGAAATAAGTTCTGGAGGGAGTGTAATGGAGGTGGAAGTGACATCTTGGTCTTCAAATTGACTAGAATCATTCGCATTAATATAAGGGTTATTAATGTTATGTCCTTTTGATGCGGTGAACTTTTTTACGGAGACTGGGGTGCTTTTCGTACTACCACCACCCCTTGACCCATCCTTGTTCAAGTTGACACTGCCACCCACTTTCACCGGTGCGGATGATACCACACCGACACCATGGGTCGTAGATTGTTGCTGTTCACCCGCCTTATGATCATTGTTGTAAGTTAGAAAGGAAGCGGAACTGGTAGAACTGCTACTTCGACTACATCTAAGTTCCGCCTCATGGGAAATGATTGAGTTTCGAGTGGATGCAGAGTCACTTAAACAGGAAGATTCAGTGGAATTTCTATTCGTCCCAGACTCCAAATCCAAACTGCCCTTGCCGGAATCTGAAGCGCTGGTTGATGTAGAAATGCGATAAACTAAGCTAGAGGAATCACCGTTCTGATGATCCTTCCCTCGTTCTCCCTCATTACTCCTGTTATTAATTTCACCTGCAGTTTTAACACCATCATTCTGCTGATTGTCACACTCATTTCCATTACCACCACCACCACTGTTGGGAGAAAGACATGTGCTTTTCCTGTTACGCACAAGGTTTCCGTTATGCATGGCCACTTTCTCCACCGCGGCACTTTCACTCACTGAACTGTGTCTGTGACCTGCACCGGGCACTTTGTTCACTCGGATCATTTCTGGTACTGGTGAGTTGGAGTTGGACTCGGTTTTATTTGCATTGGAATTTCCATCATTTGCAAAGGTAATGCCCGAAATACCCATTTTGATCCTCGTGCGCTCTTTTCTCGGGGAGCAAATGGAGAAAGCATTTTTTAAGTTGAAGCTATTACATTCAGGAATCTGGCTGGTGGCAGTGGTTACAAGGACGAATGAGGTTCGGATATTCCGGTTACCCGAGGCTGTCAGCAAGGATGATGAATTACCTTCACTATCCGGCAATGTAAGACTTGTAAGAACAGTGGACTTTCTCTCATCCAGGCTTTCCGGTCGTCTGTGATTGTGAAGATTGTTATCGGTAGGTGCAGCAGTAGAAGAGGAGGGGCTACTTTGGATTTGATTTTGATTACTACAAAATGGGTTTGTGGAGATTTTTGAGAAACCATTGCTAGAGTTTGGGTTATTACACGGCTCATTATTCTTATCCTGACGAATACAATGACTAGTAAAATTGCTGAGTGTTTGCTTCGCTGCTACCATGCTGCCCCCACTTTCACCAATAGGAGGTTTCTGATGTTGCTGATGGGGTGAAATCTCACCAGCGGGACGACTCACTGATGACTTTGTTAAATTGCATTGTGTGTCACTGACAGTATCATTGAAACTGAAACTGTCCTGGGTTGTTGTCGTAGAGGGCAAAGGTTTGTTGGACGCATGGTTAATGGAATGTGATGAATGTACAAGATGAGGAATTTCATTCTGATACCTTTCTCCTGGAGAACTCTGGGAGCTTCCCTTTTCGTTAATACTACTACAATTCCCAAGCCCCAAGTTGGACCTGTCCGTCTCGGAATGAGGTGGGAGGGAGGTTGATGTCTTCAAAAGAACTCGTGGAGTTGGGGATAAACATTCGCCATAATGGTCTGACTCTAGACCATTGTTGACGGAGCAACTGGCAGAAGAGAGGCTCGCAGTGTTCCCTTTCGAACTAAGATGCAGCTCTGAAGATACGAGTGAACTGATTGTATAGGATGACTTGGGGGTTGATTTTCCAGACGACTCGAATGAAAGAGCTGGACAAACACTTTTTGGGGAATACCCATCCGTAGAATAGCCAGTGTCCGGCGAGGACAGGTTATTGCAAAAGAGAATGTTGTGACTCGTGCTATTGCTAACTGAGCCCGTGGTACTGGATCGGGTGCAAGTGGGTCCTTGATGGTGATGCTGCTCGTCTACTTTCTCCTCGTCCTCTTCGTAATCTTTTGTCGGGTGATTTGCTGGTTGTTTCTGAATCTGCGCTGACTGCGCCAAATTCACTACTACTAGTGATCCTGATTGAATTTGAACACTTGAGCTGGACGGAGAGTTACATTTGTTGGTGGTTGAAGTCAAGTCAAACGATGGAGATGAGTCGAGATTACAGCACGAATCTTGCTGCTCTTCTCTAAGATTATTAAGTTCCACCGGATGAGGATTACCGTTTGATGAAGATAACCCTCCACCACCACTTGTCACTGTTGTTGTCGTTGCTATTGTGGTCGTAGTTTTGGAAGAACTGCCTGGTACTCCGCAATCGGGAGACAAAGAAGAAGTCTCCTTGAGTACTCGGTTGCTCTTTTGGTTCTGGTCACGAGACACAGACTTCTGGCGACTTTTTCCTAAATGGGCTTCCATCCACGATTTTAATCTCATGCCAAACATCTTGATCTACAAAAACAAGTTGGCAAACGGAGCAGGGGGCCGAAGCACCACTCCTCCGACAGAATTGAGGTTTGGTGGGTGCGGAATGAAGTTGAGGTCGTCGTCATGCAGTAAAGGGACACTGGGTGGATAAGCCTACTCATACATTTATGTCAACCGGTCTTCTCTTGTCTTCAGATAATTTCTTCAACTTCAACTCGCTCTTTTCATTTCACTCCTATAAACACATAAAAATAGAATTTTTATTAGGATTTACGCCAGACAACTTGAGCTGTGGGACTGTATCATTGCATCTGATTGCCCAGAGCAGCACTCTAGCCACGCACTTTGTGTCCCCTTTCACTTGGATCATTTAACCCAAGTTAAGCCTGTAAATTCTTTTATTGCAAAGAAACACTGAGAAACGCTTGCTTTCTCCAAGCACCAAGTAGTTTATTTCTCAATTTTTACTTTGCTGTTGATGCTATAAACCAAAGTGGAGAGGAGGATTCAACTAGCTGATTCATTTTTCTCATAATTCCATGGCCTTTAATTTTCTACAGAAAGAGCTCCTCTACAAGATAAAGTGGATTGCTTTCCCTAAGGGTGGAATTTAAATCATTCCGGGATTTACTACTTTCACTTGCCAATGACATGTTCATGTATTCTTTTTGTCAACATACTATCGTAGTTGAAATTACGTTTTATGCTTTTGTGGCTTCATTTAAATAGTTTATTGCTTATTCTACTCATTTCGAAACAAACTTTTTAATTTCTCGTCCGTAATCCACTTTGTTCAGAA
>JAQIWQ010000455.1:0-16673 GCA_034695825.1 Folsomia inoculata
CCTGGATCTGGATTACAGGCATCAATAGTCATTATTATGGAGCATGCATGAGGGAGTAATTCAGTGCAAATTATGTCGTAACAGGACTCGTTTTGCTACATCGTTAAAATTGCTTCACGTAAAACATCGCTTCGATCATACATTCATCAAGAAAACCTAACATTGTAGTTCCTACTTAGTCGAATGTTGGAAAATTTCTATTATGTCATCACTTATGAACTGTCGAAATAGGTTGGGAAAATTGACATTTTCCATGTTTTGACATGTGCGTCAAACAATTGGTGCAATTGAAATGAAACGTTATAATCGGTCATCAGAATAGAACTGCTTCATAATAAGTGCTTCATATGATAAGAAATTGGTATTTTCGAGTACTATGTATAAACGTTAAAAATTGATGCAATTGAAACAGACAACTGCATTTTGTCGCCATATGTAATGAAACTACTGAAATGTCAACGCTTCACAAGTAGGAGAATTATAATTGCCACAATATTGGAAATTCTTAAGCCCTTCATATATTCGCACAATCAATTTTTTCTGCACAATTGAATTGTTATAATGAGAATGCTTCTTACATGCCCAAAATTAAGTTTGTCCTCGAAATTGCACTTTCATGATTTAAATCTGAATATTCGGAATGTTTAAAGCTGAAATGTTGAATTAATATTTCAAAATTTTCATGTCTTAGTACAAATTAATATTAACCTTTGATCTAAGCTGTTTTCACAACGGTGTATATATTTGCTGCAATTTTTCTAAGGTTCCTTTCACCATCCCAAGTTGGGACTTCCAACTCATTTAACTTGGCGTTTTGTGGTAAACTCATTTGTTTATAATTAATAGCAGTGATTATCGGGATCATTTTTGCAGAGGAAGGTGTCTCGAATCGAATCCAAGTTTTACTCAAATGCCACAAAGTACATTGACTTGATTCCATTTAAATTCTAATTGGCTTTACTCTGATATGCAGCTTAACTGCAAGTTGTATACGATTTCAGTTCATTCAGTTGATTGGAACATTATGCATATGACGAAACTTTAGAGTTTAAATGTAACGTATTTTACAGGCAGATTACTAAACTACATTTGTGAGGGGGAATGGATGGAGCTGATGAAGAGGGGCGAATGAGACTAGTTTCTCATCTCAAACGGCTGTGGATATGGTTTCTTACTTTTCAAAACGAACCTGAACAGAATTGGACAACATAGAGCCATCTCACAGATTACTGCTTCCACCTCTGAGTTGGTTATATTATAGTTAATTTCATGAATCCACCTAAATGGTTTCACGCCAAGACTCCAATGGTAATGTTAGTAGTAGTAGTGAAGTGACTAGGGCTAGGGGTATTGCCATTTAAATGAATAAATTACCTATGCACAATGTTCAAAATTTTCAGTTGCACAACGCGTCTTGTTAATGAAATGACTGATATATGGGATTTATTTAGTCATTATTAGCTTATCTATCATGTAACTTACAATTAGACTTAGATGCCGAATGGAATAACAATAGTGCCTTAGTTATTCTGGCTTATACACTATGCACTCATGAGATACAAAAATCTCCATACATTGATCCCACTACAAAATTGTTATTAAAATATCTATATCAGGATGTTTGAGACTTCTGTATGAAATAAAATATTGCGATGGCTGTACAGTTAAACATCTTGTACTTCGTTGTCAAGTGGCCGTCGTGGGAATGTCTGGGTATCTAAAATTTTACTTAATCCATTGTAAGTATGCTGAATTTTATCGTAAAAAGACTGGAAACTAGTCATCAGCCATTCGTCTACGGACCATTGAGGGAACATTTCCTGCAATGCTTGTACTAGAGTTACTCGAGATCTATCCAGTTCCATTTTAATGGAGTTGACTTCTTGAAAAATAGGTTCAATAAGAGACGGATTCGAAAAGCTGTATCTCAAATTAATTTCCTGAGCCCATCCCAGAAACACGTGATTCTCTTCAATTTTCTTAAAACGAGCCTGCACATTAACAAATCAAAGTAAAATGGACATGCAAGCATGCAACATCATTTAATCATTTCATTTTACAATAGCATTACCTTGCAATACTCAAGTTTTTGTATTTCGTGGTGAATTGTAGATCCAGGGAATTCACAATAACTCATCAAGTTTCCACATTTCAAGGTGGATGAAGCGTTTGCAATAATCTCGTCCATTGGAAGAATATTGGGAACGGTCAAAAGTGTCATACAAGATGTCAAAGAAGGAATCGCACTTGGCAGCAATTCACATAACACCGAGAAATGGTCGTACCTCTGCCATCCAGTTAAAATGATACCCTTGAACGTCACCAATTTGTAAACGCTTGCCATCGTTTGTAGCCAGGAATAATGGTTCGCCAAATATAAAGTTTCGTTAACAACTGCAGAATTCGGCTTGTTTGCCCCTTTGAAAGCACTCCCAATCCAAGCGGATTTGAAAATCCTAGAGTACTTTTCCCACATTGCAAGTGATAAATGATTTTCGACATCTACATATAAATTGTGTGAATTTTTTAAACCACATGTACTTTTTTAAAGTGTGTACCTGGGTTGTAGTTCCAAACAACGATTTCAACCAAGTCTCCAATTCCTGACTGTTTAATAAACATTTCGTTCACTTTGCGGAATTCGTCGTCCCACATCAAGGGCTGCACATTATGTTTAATCTTCACATGTGTAGCAATATCAGTGGCATGCTGGAGGAAGAGTTGTGTTTCTTCGATTTTAAATTTGCTCATTCTTTCAATGCACAGCGGGCATTGTCCAATATGATAAACTTCATCTGAACCGATGTGAAAATACTCAACATCGGGATGCAACTCCATGACTTGATCAATCATATCCTTAATAACTACTTGTGAGTCATTGTTTGTCGGACAGATTACTTGCATATATCTTGGAACCTCTCGTAAAACTTCAAATTCTTTTAATTTGAGAACAAATTCCAAGTGACCAAATGTCTGGATGAGAGGAATGACCTACATAGTAAATCAATTATTAGTTAACCCTGTATAAATTAAATCCGTATTGCCCAATACCTTCAAATTGTTGGACTTTGCAAGTGCCAGAATTTTTTGTATATCTTTGACGCTATACGCTTTGTTATTGGAAATAGGTTCAAGTCTGCCTTGATATGGAAACATATCTTCATATTCCATCAACAACCCTGTAACCCCAAGTTTTGCGAACATGGGGAATAGGACCTCGTATGCACTGACTGTTGGAGGCATCCCTTTCAAGTCCAAATGGACAATTTTATGTTTAAGACTAGATCTTGGGTCGTGTTCCATTTCAGTTTCCATCTGAATAGATAGCAATTGAGGGGCCTGCTGTTGCGCACCTTGCGCCATTATACGACGATCGATCTCCACGGACCTAACGGCAGCTGCAGGATATTCTTCTATCCGTACTTTATTTCTATCTGAACTACTTCTGTTGTAGATGTACATGTAAAAATGTAATCCGACAATAATCACAGCACACGTCGCAGTTAAAAAGAGGAACCGCAACGTGTAATTCCTGCGCATTATCTCCTCTCCTGGATGGACTTTAAATGGATAAATCTCCCCTATGACACATAAAACAAGGCTTCAACAAACAAAAATTTCCACAATTAGCTTAATAATTTACCCCCAACGGTATACAAAATAAAGGAGAAAGTTCTGCTCCTTTACTGCCTGTTTAATAAATGATCTTATGCTGTGAAGGAAGGAATTGTGTTGCTAGATTTGTATTGTATTGGGGTCCGACTCCCCCCATGTTCAATCTAAAGATGAAGATTAATCACCACCTAAAAACCAAACGACAATTAGCTCAAATTACACAATCGATTCATTGATTTACCTAAATTTTACTGCTTTCAGCCAAGTTCAGCTCAAGGTATTAAGGAAAAAACGTCCCCGTCGCCTATGTGTATCATAAATCAACTGCACTTTGTTTAAAACAATCTATGCAGCTATATCTAAAGGATGGATGGACTAATCAGATAAGATGAGGTGAAATTGATAAGTGTTTTCTAAAGTCGTTTATTACTATAGTGGAAGTAATGTGGAATGGATACGCGGTGAGTAGTATTCTTATTTTTCCCAAAGTACACTCGACTATAAAGAGAAAGCAACAGTAGTAGTGTTTATTATTCGTGTGTTTTGATATAAATTATGACAATTGTTTCCAATATCGAACACATGCTGCAATAAGTCAAAAGTTGCATTTAAACTAAATTTTTAAAAATTATCTGATAAATTAAAATAAAATAACAATCATTTCATTCTAATCTGTAATAAGTAAAATTCTGCTGCTTTCGTGCTTAGAAATATGGAACAAGTGTCAACATCAGCAAAAGATTTAGATGTGGGTGTGGCTTCTGGTGCAGAGGAACTTGATGATGATGACATCTACGTCATGTACAAGGACAGAAGTGAATGGTCGGATATTCATCCTATCGCCCAGGATGAAGGGGAAGAGCTAGTGGTTCAAATAGAGTATTCTCCTAAATGTAAGACGTTAATTGTTCTTATTGGTTTAATATACAGAAGATAATGACGGATTATGTATTGCATATTTTCAGTTAAAGATGTTTATGATTACTTCCGAGGTGCACTACGAAATGGAGAGAAAAGCGAAAGGGTGTTAACACTTACCTCCGATGCCATAATGCTTAACGCTGCCAACTATACGGTTTGGCAATATAGGTATGTTTGGTAATACCAACTTGATATATTATAGTAGTAGTAGTAGTAGACGGACAATTCAATTCATGTAGTTGAATTATTGTTGCTTTTTGATTCGATACGACAGGAGAGATGTACTTGAAGCTCTAGGGGTTCCTTCTGTTATGACCAAGGATGGACTTAATAATGAATTTGAAAAGGAATTTGAATTCAGTAGACAGATGATTGAAGAAAATCAGAAAAATTACCAGGTGTGGCATCATAGAAAAAGTTTGGTATCTTGGGCAGCCGGCTACCAAGAGGATACAGAAGAAATTTGTGTCGAATGCCCTGTGGCCCGGACGAAATTGGCAAGATTAGAGTTGGACCTTACTGAAAAAATCTTGCAAACAGATTCAAAAAACTATCATGCCTGGCAACATCGTCAGTGGGTGCTAAGCACGTTCAAGTATGTTGAAGGTTGTCAAATTATTTTCGTGTACGGTAGTACTTATTGTGATATTCTTGTAGTATGTTCGAGGCTGAGTTGGAGTTCATAACGGATTTAATCAAAGACGATGTCCGAAACAATTCGGCTTGGAATGAGAGATACTTTGTGTTATCAAATTCTCCAAATCTAACTAAAGAAAATTTGGAGTTGGATATTGCATTTACATGGACACAGATTGAATCTGCCATATCTAATGAAAGTCCTTGGAACTATATGAAAGGGTGGGTACTGGTAATCAAGTAATGTTTCATATTTACATGAACAATTATTCAATATTTCTTTTAATACAGATTGCTATTACTATACAAAAGACTGAAGGATGAATCCGCCCTGTCAGCCGTCAAAACAACTCTGTTGAATACCTGTTTGAGCCACTATACAAATGGAAATAGAAGTGTTCCTCTCTTGGGCTTTATCACAGAATTGGTTTTAGATGGACTAGCTTCAAACCGTTGCTCTAAACACATTTATTTGCAAGCCTTGGAGGTATTTTTATACACATTTGGAACCCTTGTTTGGTATTCAATTTCTGTCAAGTATGTTCCATCAATCACCTTTATTTTCAGATCTGTGATGCTTTAGTAGAAAAGGATACGATTCGAAGGCACTTTTGGGACCATGTTAAAACAGAATTGCAAAATCAACAAGACCAAACAACCACTCTCACTAACAAACCTTGAATGTAACCTCCTAAATAAGCAAGAAAGTTTCATACATTTATCTGGTTATCTTACGTTAATCATTAAAAAATCCAAATAAAAAATCCAAATAGTACAAGGAAAATTGATGTGGCATGACATTTGCCGTTTATTTGGCGTTTATTCCCATGAAACTTGGCTCTCCTTGGCCATCTTCATCCATCTTCATCCATTACTTTGTTACTTCTACCACCAGCATTGGACAGTTGATTACTCTGCTTCTTGTATGAAGTAGTAATAATAAAAAATGGTGAGAGAGAGTTGAAGGAGGCGTTGTAAAACTGGAATCTTTCCTAAATAAATAAATAAAAACCCAACTAAGGTTTGATTCCCACTTACCATTAATAATCATTAAACAATTAAATAGTAAAAGTGAGTCAGTCTTCTTTGTTCTTATGTCCTATGTTTATACTATCTTTTACCAAATCAGCAGCACAGTAGACTAAAATCTCAAGTTTATGGGCAAGAAGTGGATGCACCTGTTGCAGACTTGACTTATCATTGTCTCGATCCGTCGATCCCTCACAGGAAAATAAACATTGCCATCATCACATCAGATCAGCAGAAGTGAGTGAAGCAAAATTGAGATAAGATTAAACTGACATGTTTATTTATTTGACATTGATGACATGTTTGTTTATATTTATTAAGGTCCCTAATTTAAAGAAGACCGAGGGTGGATTGGTTTGGTTTGGCTGGCCTTGGAGGAGATGCAGCGTAGGCGATCAGAGTCAGAGTCTGAGTCGTGGGGTCAGGAAGACGATCCCCTTAACAATGACATCCAACTTCCCCGACTACCAGAGGGACTAGCATTCGACAACCACAAAAATTATCACAAAAGTTTGCTTCATCGGTTTCAGCAAGTAAACAATTATTGTGACCTTTCAATCACGGAGCCCGTTACATTCAACAGTGTCAACAAAATATGGTATTTGAGTTCCAGTTGTATATAAACAACAATTTTGATCTTGTTCTTATGAATCTTGTTTGTTTGAATGACAGGTTGGGTGGCCAGGACGTATTGGACTATGTCGTATGCTATGCAACAAAGGGAAATCCAGCTGAGAATGTACCAGATCATTGGCATTACGTGTCGTAAGAGGATTAATATTGTATTACATATTAATCAGAGTTGGGAATGGAAAGCTAAAATTTTAATCATCTCAGATTTGGGCTTTCCGATATTCACGGCAATGACGTACCATACAACCCATCTCCATCGGCACACGATACAATAAGTGCGTCTGGACTCGGATTTGAACTCACCTTCCGGTTGTTATTATACTATATATTCTACAGGAATAGGTTTTGACTGGGTGCAATCAGTTACTTTATTCTGATTAATTTTGTTGTAGACTTAAAGCAAAATTGGAAGGTATTCCTCCGGGATGGCCGGTTGACTTATTGCAAAAGCTGGCTAGATATGTACATGTGACTGGTAAGTTGGCTGGATTCGAATTCACAAAATTTCAAATGATGATAGTTGTTTACACTGATAGTTTAAAATTGTTTTCTTTGTAGCAGATTGTTTAATAGTTCCTGGGGACCACATTACTTGGCATGCCCCTCTTCACGGTAACCTCGATGTTGATTGCGAAATAAATCATATGTTGGTTACTCAGGATGTCTCAATTCCAAAGTTAGAGACTCCAACGGGATGGGTGACATTTCACCAGGTTGTAGGTGTAACTTATTCAGAAGTGGAATTGGCCCAACGATGGAATGCAACTTCATTGATGAATCTTTTCAAGGATCAAGATGAGTAAGAAGTCACAGCCATTTTAAGCAATCATTGAACACATTTATAATTTCATATATTTTTAGTCTTGGAGGGACCGCATTAGTGACAGACATTTTTAGAAAAAACTCTATACTCGACGTCCATCCCAACCTCGAAGCTGTTATAGTAGCAGGGATAGAAAAGGTAACAGATGAGAGTTATTATCATTAAATATATTAATCTCGTTTTAAACTTCTATTTCAGGATGGATCTGACTTAAATGGTGTAGGCGGACGAGCGTTATGGACTCAAAACGCGAGGTTCTATTGTCATGAATCACACTGGTGGGCCTTGAGGTGAGGATGAATTATATAAAACAAACATGTAACAAATTTTTAATGACAAATTGTTCACTTTGTAGCGAATTTGAACGGAAGCAGTACATTTTGTTTGAAAACACTAATCCACCCTCCGTTACATATTCTAACCAGCAAAAAGATCACAAAGGAAAACCGCTAACTCAAAATGATATAGACCAGATTTCTAATCTCCTTCAAAATGCCAGATTGGTTGAGGACGAGAAAAGTGAGGATATCACTCAAGACCTTCCGCTTCAAATTAAAGAGCGTATAATATACCCAAACAAAGTACACTTAACTATGAGCCCGGAAACGGCAAGGCTTCTTCCTCTAGCTTTAAGGTAACACACAACTGCTTTACTCATTAAACAATTGAAAACCATTGCGAAATAAGTAATGAACATGAATTGACATTTCAGAGGGAGAGTCGACCACAGCCGTCATTTCACCATTAAGGATACTACAATGGAAGATGTAGTAACTTTCGTTCCCTGCGGGATGACAGGTTCATTCGCGACTGAAAACTGTCCGTTTGCTGCTTGTGGTCCTTGGCTACATATTCAGTTGGACGAAGCTGCACGCAAGCATATTTCTGAAGACGTAGAGTTCTTATTTTCGTCAGAGGCAGTCACTGTGAGTTGTTGAATTAAAATTCATGATAAACGACGTCTTTGTTTTGATTAATGTTTTTTTCTTACAACAGCCCGAATTTCCTAAATTTCTTGCGTGGCCCCAAGCTAACCTAGCGTTGACGATACTACACATTAGAGACTGATACTTTTCACGTTCATCATTGCATTTCTCATTGAATATCGTTTTTTATTTTAATATGTCTGCAGTATGGCAGCTACAAATATTTACCCTCGCATAATATATAATGTTCATATATCTCTAGATAATCATTAATAAAATCAAAAATAATTTTAAAACACTTCAAGTCGGAAACCACCCATAAAATAGAATATTCGTGGCTATTTAAAGTTAAACAGTGATATGCAGGCTCTAACAATGCGTTGTTACATTCTGTTTTACCATGATTTATTCACTTTCCTTTTATTATTTCAACAATATATAACATTGCTTTTAATGACTTGCTTTTTACACAATATTGTATGTTAGCATTGTTTTTAAATATAGACCAATATTTTAACCAAAGATGCAGAAAACAATGTAATAACGTATAACATTTAAGCAAGCACCAAAATACATCCTGGTTCACAAAATCAGACAGACTGGTTCATTCATGATGCGACGGCAGTTTATATTCGTTTCTAGAATTACGTCTTTATTCTTAGCAAATAAATTGTTTCAACACGAGCATTAACAAAGGAAAATTTTGTATGATAAATGGAAATTGTGCAACTATTTAGTATAATATAAATAAGAGGATAAGTTGTCAAATATATCCAACAAAGTTTTAAGACGGATAAGCAGTCAAGCTTCAAGTAATAGGTACCACGCAGGATATTCCAAAGTGGAAGTTTATAATTTAAAAAATTTATCACATTCTGCCCATCATAGTCGAAGTATGTGTGAGTTTGTTACTTAATTGGCTACGTAGTGTAGAATGATTCTCATAATAGTTACCTCGTCAAAGCAATACACTAGTGTACTGCCTTGCAAACCACTGCTAATTTTATCTGACAAGTTACGTTGCGATGTACTACATTATTATATGTAAACAAATGTTTGCCTGAGCAATGAAAAATAACAGATTAGATAAGAAACTTGTCCAATAAATTAAGAATATAATGAAAAATACAAAACATAGACTGGCGAATTCCGAAGTACATTTGAAACGAATCTAAATATGAGAGAGTTTGCAAAACTTCAGCTTAAATAAAAATTAAAAAGCTCAGTCTACAAATGAAATCATTGACTTGTATCCATTTACATTGTTGAGAAATGCAAACAGTACGGAAAATTGGTTCACCACCCAAACCGAGAAAACTTGATAAGAAATAATATTAACAAACAATAGACGTTGAGCAGCATGTGGCCGCTGTGCTATCTCCTTTCCTAAACTGCGAGTCTGTACGGACCCTGCACCTTGAGATACTGAAAATATAAACAAACATTTACTTTCCAGGTGAATGGTATGGCGTCAGAAATATTGAATAAAATTTTACTTGTATAACCAATGAAGGACCTCCAATGATCACCTCTGTGGGTATTTGCGATAATGGACAGTTCTCAATGCTCATTATTTGTAAGTTAGTACAAAGTGCCAACTCAAAAGGTAATGAGTGTAAGGGGTTATCATTCACATATAAACTTTCTAGATTTTCCAAAGTTCCGATTTCTTCCGGAAGACCCGTCAAATTGTTCTCCCCGACGCTTAAATGAGTCAAGCTCATTAAGTGACTGCGGAAATTATTAAATTGGACAAACAAAGCATTAAAACAAGCTGCAAATCATAAAAATTGTATTGCATACCCAATCGCTCTGGGGAGGGAAGTAATTTGATTTGATTGAAGAATCAACTTTTGCAAGTCCTTTAGAAACCCAACTTCATTGGGCAATGATTCTAATTTATTTTCTTCTAGATCTAAAACACGCAACTTCCTCACATTTCCAATGCTTGCTGGCAATTTCTATAAAAAATATTCCTTTCATTAGAACAATGTCAAACAATAGTGATTGATTACATTTTTAGTTTAAGTACCTTCAGGTTGTTGTTTGACATAATTAGAACCTCCAGAGACTGTAGACACTGAATATCATCAGGAATTTTTGTCAGTTGATTAGTAGCAAGATTTAATTCCACCATGTTTGTCCACGTTCCGATATCTGCAAACAATCATTCAGTGTATTGAAGTCTTGTTAAAACGGAGTTTAAGGAAATTACCGAGTGGCAGAGATGTCAAGGAGTTTTCCTTCATATTGAGCTTAGTCAAATTTTTGGCTCTAGAAAATATTCCGTACGGAATTTTATCGATTTGATTGTGCTCCATGTTTATGGAATAGACGTTCGTAAACTGGGCAGGGCCCCCAGTGGGAAAGGCCGAGAACGAATTCCTGGACAAAGTGATATTCGTCAGTTTGGTCAAGCTCGATAAAAGTCCTTCTGGTAACTGCGACAAACGAGACACAAAATCAACACATAGGATAGAAAACAAACCACAAATCATGGATAAAAGGCTAGAAGTTCTCGCTCTTTGCTTTAAAGATGTGTATGTTGGCATTCGAAGATGTTCTAGTGTAGGCAATCGCAAAAAGATGTAGAATTAATACCTGAGATATGGAATTTCCTTCCACGTTAAACTCGTCCATGTTTATACAATTGCTTAACGTTTTTGGGACAGTTGACAATCGATTATATCTGAAAGAACGTTCAATAAATTAATGATACCAAATATGAATTCATTGTTTATCACTATCACACCTCAGCCCGATCCTGGTAAGCGCCTTTAGATTTCCCAAAGTCTCTGGGATATCCATCAGTTCGTTGTGCTGCAGATCAAGTGTAGAGAGCTGGATACATTTTCCAATTTCTTCTGGAAGGTGTTCCAAATGGTTATGAGAAACATCCAGCATAACAAGATTCACTAGACTTCCCATTCCAGCAGGTAGGGACTTGATTTTGTTCTCTCTGAGACTTAACATCTGTAAATTCTATGAACGGAAGACAAGAAAAAATTTGATACCAAAAACTGACTGTGGTACGTTAGAAAGTTAGGTTTGTACCGTCAAGTTTCGTATGTCATCGCCAACAACCCGGATTCGATTAAAGCGTAAAAACAACGTGGTTAAAGATGTCATTTTATATACGACTTCTGGGATCTGCCATAAAAATAAATTATTACGTATTATTGAAACGGTAAATTAAAAGTGAATGGACAAACCTCGCTGAGCTTGTTGTGCCGTAGATCAAGAACTTTAACATTCCTCAAGTTTGCTAACGTATCTGGAAGACTTGTAAGTGAGTTTTCATTGAGTGCTACCGGGGAATACATGTCATTATTATTATATCATTCATTTAAATGTCATTATTATTATACCAACCTAATGTTTGCAGATTGACTAGCGATCCCATTTCTACCGGTAACGTAACCAACTTGTTTCCATACAAGTAAAACTCCACAAGATGTGTCAGTTCTCGAACTGATGATGGAATTTGAGTAATCTGAATATAAAACAAAAATGAGTTCATATATGTGACATAATAAAGTGAATTAGCGAAAACTCAAAACTCGACACAAACTTACACTCGACTTGCTTAAATCCAGTCTATGCAGTTGCTCATCTTTACATTTTGTAAATTCTTTTGCAACATCCAAATCCGCCTGAATAGGCTTATTCTTCTTAACCGTTGGTTTAGGTTTATTCGATTCCGGATGTTTAACTGTAACAACCTTAGGACGGGCGGTGTCAGCCACTGCCAAAGACCCGGAAGACAATTTCTTTTCCTATACATAATAATCATCTCATCATAAGTCATACTCTATCGAGCAAAGGACCAAATTGTACAAATGTTATACCTTTGCAGTCTCCTTAGCAGTAGGCGTACTCGCAGACGCCACCACTACTACATCTCGTTCTGAAGAAGATTCCGGTAAATCAAGACTAGATTCTGCATCCGGTGATCCAGGACTTGGGCTTATAGCACTGAAATCACATTATCTAATCAGTATAACCCCCCTTAAAGCCATTTGCTTTCCCTTATTGATGCACATGTGTTAAAATCACATCATCAATCCGGATATTAAGCAAATAATTTCGATAAACCAACCCTCCAGCATAATCAGCCAACCTCTCTGCTGCAGCGCTGCTGTCCGAGTTTTTATTCTTGTGTTTTTTCATATTTTGGTACTTGACTCGAGATTTTTGTCCTTGTCGTAGCCTTCACCTTCTTTCCCTTCAATTAGAACGACCAGTCCTCCAATAATACAAGAAATACCCTGGTTGTGCGTGTGCCCTTGTGGAATGGAAATCTAGAAACAATAAAACGAGGTCAAATTTACCATTTTATAATAATAATAACAAATATAATGACTTTTCAAGTTTATGTTCTGAGAAGATAAACAGGAAAACGAATTGTAATGTATACAGTAGTGTCCATTAATCTAACCCAATCTAACTCAGCCTAACCAAACTAGGCAAATGTTGCATTATTCACTTTTGTTTTGACTAACATAACATAAGGTGAAAAGGAGGAGCGGAACTATCAATACCTAGTTTTTTACCACCGTGATCTCGTACACAATTCTACGCAATACTGAAAAAAATTTCCTACAAAATAAGAGAGAAATACTAGGAAAAGGATAGAATTTTTTACCTATTATTGCAATGGGGGAAGTGGTTTTTAGTCCCTAGGGTGTGGTTGGAGTGTGAAACTGCATTCTAGCAAGACTCCCCACTTCCACGCTCTTACCAGAGCCTGTTCAGGCAAGAATAATCTTTATCTTTTAACCCTTGACCTCTGACCTCAACTATCTATCGAATTGTTGGCTGCAAGGGCTGTTTGCCAATATGCAATAAACGATGATGATGACATTAACATAAGGTTGCCAAAAACATAATAAAACAAAATAAAGGTAGAAAAGAATTCAATTCAAATGAAATTAACTAAAATGACACCAACCAATGAAAAATCAAAATCTGGATTGAAATGTGATACTAAATTGACTAAATTCAATTAAATGAAATATAAATACCAATTACATCATTAATTAAATGAATGAGTTAATTAATAACTTATTAAAATATGTACAGACGAGGTCATAAACTTTAACTTACCAAGAGCTAGAGTCTCCTCCCCTTCTTGCTGCGGTACAATTAAGAAATTGACTGAATCCTTCAATCAATCAATGACTAAACACTTTTTGGACTTTTTCACTCACACCTCACCCACGAAAGACTGATAAAAAAGAAGCTTGGCCAAACAACTGTGAATGTATAATTAAAATATGGCAGTAAAAATGTTGGCCAAGAAATGTAAATTTCAGTATAATCAGTCTCAGTCAGTCAGTAAAGTTAACTTGACAGTTTCCTCCTTACTTTCAGTCTAGCCACCCAGCCAGCATTCTAATCTCCTACTATATTCTGCAATTGCACTCTCCTTCCTCTCTTCTCTCTCGTCCAACACCACTTGAGAGTGAGATTCTCAAAAGAAGAATTATAGAAACATGATGACGATGGAGTATTTTATAGTAGAAAAGGTAAAGCAGTTTCAGTTTTAATACTTCCTCCAGGAGTGAGTTGAGTTACTTTACTTAAAAGATTTAAAGATCAGTCCATGAGTCCATATCAAATACAGTTCAGTATTGCATTAACACCAGATCAGAGTAAGAAGGAGGAAGGACAGTAGAAGAGGGATACAATAATATAATAATGGATGCATTTAGAAAATACACACATCCAGTAAATAGTAGTTTTAGTGAGATGATATACCAGGAAAAGGGAGGACGATGATACTATCATATCATGTATAGTGTGGGGTGCTTGCTTATAGTGTTCTTGGGAGTAGTCATGTAGTCAAGTCAAGGCAAATCAAAAGGACCTCCATGCATCGAATGAAATAAGGAGGAGAAAGTTGAAAAAAGGCAGAGAAAGTTATTACCTCTTAGCAAATGTACTTTTATTAAGCTGTAAAGTATTATAAAAGGATGGATTGACTGGGATTGGGATGGGGCTGTAGTTAGAGCAAACATTCGATTTATTTTTACTCTTTTTAGTTTAGATGGGCGTGGTGTGTGGGGGGATTTATTCTAGATGGTTGCGTTGGTTGGTTGGTATGCATTGCATATGCATAATGGACAGCCCGGAACAGTTTCCAACGGTTTTGGGAGTAAAGCTGCGATTATATGGGACTAGAAACTCTATCCTATTGGGTCAATCGGGGGTTAGGGTTCTCCTGGTCTGGTCTGGTCCAGTACATACGTCCTCTTTCCTTGTCCGTAGCCGCAGTTTAGGTTTAACATAAGGGAAAATATGCATAAGAATATGCATGCATACATGATAAACTGTAATTGTTGAGGGACAACACTAGATAAATGTGTTGGTGAGACGCATTGTTTATTCTATTCTTTAGAGTAAAAGTCAAATCACTGTAATGTCAAGTGTTCTCATAACATTATTTTCCATACACCATACATTGTATACCCTCTGACTCTGGGTGCAAAGTAGGAGAAAGTAAAGTAACCATGCTCTATGTATTACGCCTCTGTTTGGTTGTAAAAGTGAGTAAGGAAACGAGACAGAGGAGGTGTGAGTGACGGTGAAAGTTGGGAAAATAAAGCACTTTCTCCACACTCTTATATCCACGCACCAACAACCCAACCTACCGCACACCACATATATTTCTAGTAGCATCACTACTACTACTACTAATGCATTGCTTGGCTTGGCTTTCTTGGGAGTTGACACTAAGTAAGCGTGTCATATTTCTCGAGAAAAACTCTTATCGTTATTGAAACTTATTTTAGCTGGATGTAATTCCTTCTTTAATAACTAATGCACTTTCCTACTTTGCAAAGAAATACCCAAGAGTTTAAAATAAGATAAAACTTGTAGGGTAGATGGTACTTAAAATGATTCAATGATATTATGATAAGATGAGAAAGTGATATTATGCAACATATTATGCGTCTTCCATCCATTCGGAATAATTTCACCAGTTTATTTATTTACAGGAAATAAGTTTTGTTTTACCAAGTTCCATTCATATTTCGACCTTCATTCATTACCATCACTGCATAACACATTTCTTTGAAAAAGTTAGATATGAGTAAATAGATTTAGGTAGATATAGCTTGCTTGGATTTGCAACACTGTTACGATATTCAATCAATAAATAATAGGCAAGACAAGAAGGCATAGGTTCTTTTGCATGAATTTCTGGTCTCTCTCGGGGACATTCCGTAGTGTCTTGTTGCGTCAATTCAATCTTTTGGGAATTATCCAAAGTACATAGTAGCATTGCTTTAGGATGGGGGCTGCTGCACAACAATAAATTAATTCCAGACGCATACAGATGCATGTGACAATTAATTCGAATCAGTCACGCATAAAGCTCATCACAACAAATCTTAAATAATCAACAATCTCTTCAATTGTCATTTTGTTATACAGGAAGAAACGCATGCAGACGCCAAAATTTTGTGTTGAGATTGACGTGTTATTGCATAATATTAGCTGCTGAAGCTGATACTATAACCACACTGGATAATGTATGGAAGCTGCTCACTTAATTTAGCTGTTCTAACTAAAAGATGGTACATTTGTTCTGACACATGATCTTAAAAAGACATTCGTCGGTCAAAGAGGTGATCGTGATCCGGTTTACCATAAACCACTTGAGCGTCCACCTGTTGTTCCATATGACAAGTTTTGAGTGAAAACCGGAAAAGAAAGAAAAGTTTTGTTAGGAATTAGGAATTATATTTCATAGCAATTAGTCGGGCACTGAAATTCTCATCTCAAGTTGATAGAGAACAAATTTTAAAGACTTGAAGGAGAGTGAAAATTCACACACTGACCACAACTACATACTTATAAATAAATGGTAAGGATAGATAAGGTAATGGTCAGAGGAAATCAAATTCTCTCTCATCCTCACTTTCCTCTTCAGACTACGGCCAATACTGACCACAATATTCAAGATGAAAATATTTTGTGCATTTTCATGAAGTGTTTAATTCTATCAAAACACAATCTAACCTGGAGGCTGTCGAACACGAACAGTAGTTTTTGACTCTGCAGCTATAATTACAGAAATCCAT
>JAQIWQ010000456.1:0-16668 GCA_034695825.1 Folsomia inoculata
AAATTTTGAAAAATTCCAACCAAACTTTGGGGTTTGTTCCTTAATTGAGTCAAACAGAGCTGATCCATTTGAGTCTCGCTCTCTTTGATAATTCTGGACATGTCCATGTCTTCCTGATTGCAAATGATGCTGCGAATGCTGGTAATGGCAGTGTGAATCCATGTCAGAGGCTTTATGCAAAAATAATTATAACATTTAAAGATGTAGGATATTTATACCATCCTGCTTACGGTAATGTGTCGGTCAGGAGCATCAATTCCTTGAATACGGATTGTGTATGGATTCTGGTTTTTATTTTGATATATTTCCATGATCCCTACAGAATAAATACACAAGGTTGTCAGTAAAATGTATGTAACGTTTAAATGTATGGGTTAATTTAATTAGTCATATTTACAGTTTGAACAGATTTGAATCTGGTGTCCGAAAGTTCATTGAAAACAAGTGAGGATTTTATTTTTTGAAATTATTTTAGAACGTATAGGGCAGTCCATTTTTTCACATACTGCCACCACAATAGTGGACAAGAGTAAGTGCAAAGCAATTTTATAAAGCATTCAATTGTCCAAGAGGAAATGTTTAAACGCGGAGGATACGTTGATTTGGACTAAAAATATTTCCTCTGCTTAATTAGGCAGCTTTTGACACAAATGCAAGCAGTGGAATAGTGGTTTTTCATAAGTGTTAAACAACCCTATGTTTCAACACATTTCTTACATATATAATTTTTGGGGTTTAGTTGCAAACCCTTGGTAAGGAAAAAGGTCAAATCTTCAGGCTGAATTTCAATTTAGCAACTGAGTTTCAATTTCAATAAAATACTTACGATTAATGACAGAAATTCTTTCATCAGATTCATCCTCCAATTCTGGTTGACATCCCAACGAATTAGCCAGCTCATTCCTTGCCATTAGGGGATCGTATTGAAGATAAACTTTAGCCAAATCCTCGGTTTTAATATCAATTCCATCAAGCAGTTTCTGATAGCATATTTTTAGGTGTTACAATAACTTAAATAATTCAAACCAAGGAAAATCTTACAATGGGAAACATGGGCAGGACGTCATGGTGAGAGAAAGTGGTATACACTCCTTCTTGTCCGGAATCCGATTTGGAACTTTGCGGAGGAGATTTTTCCTTAATATTTTGAAAATGGGTTTGCAATTTAACCCAAGACATTATCAAAAAACAAGCCAAAGAAAGAATAAAGTTTATAAAGGATATCTTTATAGTTATGCACGGTTAACGAATAACTGGAAAGGAATGAAACGAATGTGCAAAAAGCAAAACAACGATAAAATGTTCATGAACGATTTAGTCTACTAAATGTTACGCATATAATATAAATAAGTAAGGAGTACTTAAAAAGTCTCGTGATATCTTGTCTCAGTTCATTATGATGAAATGCAGTAGTGATTGAGTATGTGGTGCAACATTAACCATTCAACTATTTTACATTGGAGACCATATCCGGTAAAGAGTACATAACCCCGAGCTTTGCACAATACGAAGTAGTCAAATTGCAAACTGGGTAAAGATGTAAAGAAGGAACGTATGTAATGTTAATATTGAACGATGCGTATATTGGCAATGTGATTAAGAGAATGACATCACGTGAAAAATGATTCCAGTTCATTTCATGCAACGAATGAATAACATGTCCAAGTCCACTATAGTGCATACTAGCAAATTAAATTTGGATTGTTATCTTTACAACTTGTTATTAGTTTAAGCAGACTATGATTTTAACGTGGAAATATTATGACGTAACATGTATTTAATAAAGTTATCTTACATGCAAATATCCATTTTTAAGATGAACTCTTGTCGTGAAAGATATTTTTTCCTATTCAGAATCTTGGGAAATAATTCGCAACAACGTTCAATGCTATACATCCAAACAGATGGAATAACAAATGCAACATTTAATTTACAATAAAGCTGAGCACATGGTCCTTGAGGATTGAATACGTCGAGTCTCGAGAAGCTGTAGGTGCGTTTTATTAAGCAATCCTCTCAAAAAAAAATTTGTGCAATAATTTTGGGCTCTAATCTATGCAATAAATTAACAATTTCTTTCTAAATACGAATTGGGGTTCAAAATAAAGACGTTTTCTGAAAGTAAGCTACTATATTGAGTATCAATTCAATTAGGATTATTGCGTTCATATAAATTCCTTGTTCAACAGAACAGTGGCCATTGGTTTTTTGTGTACACTACACATATGTAACACTGCCGCTAAGAAATGTTTTAAAAAAGCCAATAGCAACACGCAAAAAATCAGTACCTCACATAACCTTTGGCCAAAGATGTTTCAGTCACCTTTTTGGGTGAAGATAGTTTAGAAATCCGTGGGCGAGAGACAGACGTAGTTGTGCGATTAGTTTGCCACGAGTTATCACCACTTTATTAGCAAAAATGTGTGCTGCATAATAGTTTTTGTTTAAAAAAATATGCATGGCAACGAAAATGCGTATCTTAAACACGGAAATTTGAATCGAAAAGTCATTGCGGTCATTTAAACCTAAAAACCCACTCGTAAAGAAATGAATGCTTTTTATTCAATTTAATGTTGTCAGGATAATAAAAATGTCACTGATTAGTCTCGTTAAGGATGAGCTATTGGCAGCGAGAAAACTCAGCAATCAAATAAAAGATGGAAGTAAAACAAGTTCGAAAGTCGGAATGGTTAAGTTATTGCAACGCTATTATATCACGCTAAAAAGTCGCAATAAGCATGCTAAGTAAACACCCATTGCCAAAAGTGTTTGTTCATTCAGTTCTATAAAAAGGTTGTCCCTCTTTTGATTATGTGTAATTTAACGGAATATGTACTGCAGAAAGTTATGAGAAATTTACCCATCCAAATATTAACGTGCTCGAGTTTGGAGGTAATAGAACTGCAACGACTGGCGTTACTTTATTAGCTCGTCCATTGCGATGTAGCAATGGAGTAGCTATTGAACTCCCCCTGTCTGTCTGTCCGTCCGGTGATACACTTTGCTTTAGAGACCATATATCAAGATCGCTCATTTGACTCTAATTTACATTTGGGGCGCTTCATAAATATAAAATGTATAATGTTCAAAGGGAACTTTGAAAAAGTAAGGAACAGAGCGTTGCCTTACTAGCCTTATAGAAAAAAATTATCTTCATGTTTCAGAGTTTCGATACATAACATGTTTTGAGAAAAAGTTGTGCTGATTCATAGGTACATGCACATGCATAATACTGACTCAATATTTTAGCCAACGCAAAGTATAGGTATACGAATATACTATATCTCAACGAGTTAAACTAAAATACATATTTGCATGTATGTATGTACCCTCTTGTGTATTTGTCAGCAGGAGCAAAATCAAGTTGTAATCTCTTTTACACGTATATATCATAAAGTAACATAACAGCTGCAATGAATCATAGCAAGCAATTGCTATGCAATTATTTTTGCGAATGGTTAAGTTCTGCAGTAAGGCAAGTCAAACACGTAACAAGTTTCACAGAGAAAAATTACCTATCATCCTTTCGACATTCTACGAAAGTAGGTAGAAATAACGTGTCCACAATTTTCATATTTACGTATTTTTCCACCATAAAAATCGTATATCTTCCATACTATCCTGCACGATGCATCAGCAATCTGTGCCACCAAAGGAGTTTCAAGTAGAATCTAATAAATCGGAAAATGACTACTTAATACATTGCTCTTTTTGTTTCCGTTCAATTTTGTGTGCCAAAGACATTAAAACATGTGGGAAATGTCACCGTAGGCGATATTGTGGGAAAGAGTGCCAAGCAAAAGATTGGACAAGGAAGATTAATAAAAAAGGTTAAGTACATTATACGGATTTCCTCGTTACAACACATTGCTACGTTATTACGCATAACACTTATTTTATATCCGGTTAAGGTGAAGGTCAAGGTCATTCGGACTGGTGTGGGATTTCCTATGGGGAGGAAGGCATTGACTGGGAAATAAAACTCGTCCCAGGGAAAGGAAGAGGAATTATTTCTAAACGAAACCTTCCTCCCAATTACCGAATAATGGTTGATGGCTATACTAACCTAGCCTGTGGAAGAGAAGAAGGGAGTTCCGTTCTACTAAATCACTCTTGTGATGCGAATGCTTGTAAAACAATGGATATGGACTTTGAGGTTGGGTAATATATATATATATTGAGTAATTTGCGTCTTTTTTTAATAAATTTTCTATCCCATCGTTCCATAGGTGTTTATAATAGTTTCTAAAAGGGATATAGAAGTAGGAGAGGAAATCCTCGTCAACTACACATTTTATTCGGAATTATGCTTCAATCTACTACCGAACCAATTCAAATTGATTAGAAAACTCCCTCAGCTGAATTCATTGTCCGAATGTCGTAAACTTCTTGAATCTAATTGGAAAATTATCTGCCTACCGGATTGCTATTGTCGCATAAACAATGAGGATGTTGACAACGTTGTAGCTGAGGTTAAAAATTTGTGCGCTGGAGTAAAGTTTGAAAATTACAGCCTAGGAGGACCGTACATGTACACGAAAAAAGATGTTGGGAATGATTTGATCATTTTGCACAAATTGCTGGAAAATTACGAAAAACTAAAATCGGGTCCAGGTAATAAAGCTAAAATTCTTGAAGTGGCTTTCCGGGTGTCAATCTTGGCTGAAAATTCAGCTAATTTGGGAAATGGTTTTATAAAAGAAGCTTACGAGATTATGAACTCTATCGTTCATCCTAGTGCTGGGATTTTAAAAACGTATAAAGATTGGTTGGATGATCCAAAATCGGCAAAACATTATCTTGCCCTTGAGCCGAATAAGGGCATGGTAATGACACCGTAGATAGTGATGTGTTTACTGGATAAATCACAGATTGTGTATATTACGTTCTACTTTGGTATAATGAATTGAATTATTTAATATATATCGTTAAAAATACCATTTTGTTCCGACTTTCGTTTTCCTGATGATTCCCCGAGCGAATTTTTTGTCCTGCATGCATTTGGCATTTGGATTTCAGAATTACAATTGAATATAAATCTGAAGTAAATATTTTATCATATTATTTATTAGCAAAGAACAGTTGTAGTGTTTATAACCATTTGTATTTACATCACCTTGTTATGTTGCATGATGGTGAAACGGAGGAAAGGTCCGCGTGTCATCAGGTTGAGCTTTGTTTTATAAAATAAATTGTCAAACCTATGCTTATCGTTGTCCACTTTGTTCAACCCAACCCACTACATCAACCTTTGCACCAGGAATGGCCTGATATTCTCAATATAAATATCTCATCACACGCTCATTATCTTTTATCAATCAACCTTTGCACCAGGTATGGCATGATATTCTTATGCAATCCTTTCAATAAAAGCAGAATCAAAACACACCCTCACTCATTACAATTTAGTTACGAGATGAAGTCGACATTTTTCTCATCATTTTTATTGATTTTATTACAACTCTTTTCCTGCTATGGAGGTAAGTTTCCAGGAAAATATTGAAGCTTTTCAACACTTTTTTAACACCCTTTACTTGCAGAAGAGTCCATCGAGGAGCAGAATGTATCCGCCTTCTTTACGCAAGTCCTTCAAGAATTCCGCTCCAAAATGCCGGTCGGAATCCCAGAACTCGGTCTCCCAATAATGGATCCTTACTCTGAACCAGAACGCGTAGTAGAGTGGGCAGATTATGACTTTTTCGGCTTCCTTCACAGCCAGGGAGAAGCCACTTCATCCAAGGGAATAATGACAGGAATGTCGGGATTCGTCATCAAAAACATTACAACCGTTCTTAGAACCGAGGAAGATTTCGCATACCCTGGAGCAGACCTCCATTTCTGGATAGATTTCCCAGAATATTGCAACACTGGGTATTATCGTACTTCCGGTCTAATGCCCTTCACCATTGCGGACAATTTAAGGATAACTGGCACTGGACAGTATAGCGTTCAAGCCGTGAAAGGACATGAAGATGGATCTCCATTCCCTTGGGGTGGGAGCAGTCACCTGATGGAAATATCACCCTGGATTACCGTCGATGAGGAAGATGGAACGCTTTGGATTCAACATTTTCATGGATATTTTGACCACTATGCGAATAGGAGTCAGACGGTTGAAGGTATTATTCCAGAAAATCCTCTTATCCCAATTACACCACGGGTTCAAGAAAAGTTGAACATTTACGGACGTGATTACATGGTTCCCAAGATTGACCAAGCTGGTAGAAATAGAATGTACAGAGCCCTCCAGGACTATATTGAGTGGGCTTTGCAGGTAGTCAAGTAGCAAATTTAAATGACGAGGTGGTTTTAAATTGGCTTGGTTTCATGCTTTCTCAGGGCATCCAGTGGAATGACCTCATCAATGGAAACCATCTCAAGAAAAATAATAATTTCTAAATTTCTGCTTGCAAAAAATAAATTGTACAACAAATAAGAGCATTCCAAAACAAAATGTTTTTTTCTCACTTGACATTGTCCTTAGAAGGTTGGGTAAATGAAAGAGCATAAAAACTGACTACAATTTCCTTTGTTTATGGACCCCCAACATTACTGTCAGTGGGACAACTGGGCAAAATCATTTTGGTATTGTCATTTAGTAAATCAGCCAACCGGTTTAAATGAATTACCCACCGGTTCGAACTCAAATTACGTAAAAATTAGGTAATTAATAAACATTACTTTTAATTATTGAACTACATAGGGAACCAAAGAAGTCTTATCTGTTCTTGTCCCCAGAATTGTCACAACGTTAACCCGTGATGCAAAAATGCTACGACTCGCTGCGCTGAAGGTATGACAGTATGCATATCAATCAAGCAGATGGGGGAATCCTGTAATAAATGATGATACATCGCATAAAATGGGACTCTTTCAAATTGTCCTTTCAATCTTGGCCGTCTTGATTTTAATGATGGCTCTTTCTGAGGCTGCGCTGGATGGGGTATCTGACGGCTGCCAGAGAGGTAATAGATTAGAACTTTCAATAAATTGCAACCAAATTTAAAGACGTGAAATTCTACAGGTTATCAGGCGTGTCCTTGCGGTCGTGGCATGTGTGTTTACGACCTCAAAAACTGCGGCTGCTAGGGATACAGTGCAAGACGTTTGTCCATAGGATACGGTACGGAAATGATTTTTCTACGGGATACGGAAATAATTTTTTCGAAATTAATAGTAAACTTGTTTGAAATATCAGATATTCATTTTAAAATTACAGTCTCTATAAACATTGGTGATTCTGAAAATCTTTAATTTGTCTAATTTTGCTATTTAAGTTTAAAATTGGTTTCGAATTATCTCTGTTAATAAGCAGCTGGATGATTTAATTTTTTGAATACATTTAATTTCTGCAAGTAAATTTTATCAGCCTGACTAGTTTCGCTTTAGCGTACTCAGAAGTACTAAATAAAAAATAAAATTAACGGATGAAATGGTCATAATCAGGAAACCTTGAATACAGGAATGTCTTTTGGTCCAAATAAAGCACACTATTACAGTAATCGATCAGATTTAACAACCAGGGGTCGCATAAGTACTTCATTGTTCTAATTAATTGTAAATCAATTAATTGTCCAATGAGTTGGCAGTTTTCGATAAACTCTAATTGCGAATTCAAGTTCAATTAGTACGCCGAGCTAGTTCAAGTTACTAATTAATTGATTTGCCTATGCTGTTGATAATTTTAGCTGCGAAGTATGAAATGTTTGAAATATTATGCCGCAGCTTAATAAATGAGAGTTAATGAAGAATTTCTGTAGCGGGGTCATGTCATTTAAACCGGTTAGCTGATTTACTAAATGACAATACCAAAATGATTTTGCCCAGCCGTTACACTGACAGTAATGTTGGGTTTCCATAAACAAAGGAAACTGCAGTCAGTTTTTATGCTCCTTCATTTACCCAACCTTCCAAGGTCAATGTCAAGTGCGAAAACATTTTGCTTTGGAAAGCTCTTATTTGTTGTACAATTTATTTTTTGCAAGCAGGGATTTAGAAATTATTATTTTTCTTGAGATGGTTTCCATTGATGAGGTCAGTCCACTGGATGCCCTGAGAAAGCATGAAACCATACCAATTTAAAACCACCTTATTGTCGTTTAAATTTGCTACTTGACTACCTGCATAGCCCACGTGATATAGTCCTGGAGGGCTCTGTACATTCTATTTCTACCTGCTTGGTCAATCTTGGGAACCATGTAATTACGTCCGTAAACGTTCAACATTTCTTGAACCCGTGGTGTAATTATGATAAGAGGATTTTCTGGAATAATCCCTTCAACCGTCTGACTCCTATTCGCATAGTGGCTAAAATATCCATGAAAATTTTGAAGCCAAACCGTTCCATCTTCCTTATCAACGTTAAGCCAGGGTGACATTTCCATCAGGTGGCTGCTCCCGCCCCAAGGGAATGGAGACCCATCTTCATATCCTTTCACGGCTTGAACGCTATACTGTCCAGTGCCAGCTATCCTTAAATATTCCACAACGCTGAAGGGCATTTGACCGGAAGTAAGATAATACCCAGTGTTGTTATATTCTGGGAAGTCAATCCAGAAATAGAGGTCTGCTCCAGGGTATGCGTAATCTGCCTCGGTTCTAAGAACGGTTGTAATGTTTTTGATGACGAAGCCCGACATTCCTGTCATTACTCCCTTGGATGAAGTGGCTTCTCCCTGGCTGTGAAGGAAGCCGAAAAAGTCATAATCTGCCCACTCTACTACGCGTTCTGGTTCAGAGTAAGGATCCATTATTGGGAGGCCGAGTTCTGGGATTCCGACCGGCATTTTGGAGCGGAATTCTTGGAGGACTTGCGTAAAGAATGCGGATACATTCTGCTCCTCGATGGACTCTTCTGCAAGTAAAGGGTGTTAAAAAAAAGTGTTGAAAAGCTTCAATACATATTTTCCAGGGAACTTACCTCCATAGCAGGAAAAGAGTTGTAATAAAATCAATAAAAATGATGGGGGAAATGTCGACTTCATCTCGTAAATAAATTGCAATGAGTGAAGGTGTGTTTTGTTGGTTCTGCTTTTATTGAAAGGATTGCATAAAAGAATATCATGCCATACCTGGATCAAAGGTTGATTGATAAAAGATAATGGGGCGTGTGATGAGATATTTGTATTGAGAATATCATGCCATTCCTGGTGCAAAGGTTGATGTTGTGGGTTGGGTTGAACAAAGTGGACAACGATAAGCATAGGTTTGACAATTTATTTTTTAAAACAAAGCTCAACCTGAAGATTCGCGGACCTTTCCTCCGTTTCACTATCATCTATCACTGTGAATGCAATACAGGATATTCCAGCACGCTTGAAAACAAGTGTTTATTAAAGTTTAAGCAATTCGGGGAAGAATGTATAAATAATTGCAATCATTATGCGGGAGTTGTTTGCAGAAATGGAACGTGTTAGTGTCCGGAAGAGAAGATAAAATTTGATCCCATTCTTCAAAGGTGTCTAAAACCCAGCGAATCATTTTTGTGGAGCTTAAGGTTGAGGTGGCGTGTGAGAGTGGACCCTCATGCTTTTAAGGAAGAGGGACAAAGACGTCGGGGATGAAATGCTTAAAGAAATCAAATTCAATCAAAGGGATATACATAATTGAGAAATTTGTTTATATAATTTTTGTGGCTTCCATTGCTCTTCAAATAATGTTGCTGTAAAGTTCATTTGCATATATCGACACTGTTTCATTGCTACTTCTATGCATTATATCATTTGCATAAAATATACATCCAAAGTCTCTGGTTCTGCAAATGAAATTAAGTTGGGTTAGATTTGATTAGTCCAAATCATTTGATATGATAGATAACATACAAAAAAACTGCAGAGAATAGGAAATTTCTAGATTATTATTTGTCAACATTATTTTAAACTAGATAAAAATCTGTCTAAAGATGGGCTCAAGATGAATAGCTAGTAATTAATATGGACATGAAACTATTTGAATAATGGTTTGCAGAAGGTTTCCTATTGTTTAATAAATGTGTGCCTTTTTTACTGCAGGGCGTCATTATTACGTAAAATAAATGCGACTTTTTCATCATCATTGTGCATACATACTTTAACTACTCACAGAACCCATCAGTATTACATGACATAATTTCAAGAGATTATTCAATACAACTGGACCATATTCTTGTCATGACACTGAAACCTGCATTCTCTATATATGGCATGCACACCACCACCACCCACTTCTCTTGCATGGGATGAACAAAGAGAACCCAAAGCTTGCTCTGCTCTGCTAAAGTAAACTCACAGCTCCGAATCCCCAACCTGATCTGTCTGTAATTCCAGTGCAAACGTTTGACTACACAATTCCTTCATCAGTGTTGCAAAATATTTTGCAAACGAGGCGAAAACATACTCTGTCATATGTAATAATCAAGCTTCTCACGTCTATAATGTAGACTTCAGCAAAGAATGTAGTTATTTTCTGGCTTTGCATTTGCAGCTTTATACATAATGAATATCAAGAGTTTTAGCTAGGTATAATGGCTTTAATATCATTTACTTAATATGACGTCGATGGTGGACCGCCATTAAACCAGACATTTGGCAATACAGGTTCTAATTGTGGATGAATTTGGCGATGGTGATTCCAACCTGGTGGTTGTGCCAACCATGTACTTTAGTCCTTCATGAACATTTGAGAGAAGATGTTGTAACATCGGGAATAGTGGAAGTGGATGAAGGGAGGACCCTAGGGGAAGCAATTATAAACATCAAAATTGGTAAAACACTAGATTTGTACTTTATTTGTACTGGGGTAGATCTACAGTAAATGATTAATACTTTGCAGAAAACCGGGATGTAAACACCAGTCCTTGTTACGATAGAAAAATCGTAGTACCCTAGCCAAAACTAGATTCAATTAATTAACTGCTGGTAATTTTATATTTTGCTCATCATTTAATGAAAATGACTGTAAATTTACATTTTTTAAACGTGGATGAATCGTCTGTAGGATCATTTCTTGATGGAATCCAACCTACTAGATTCGTTCTCATCAGAGAATGATATGGCTTTGAATTTTCCAAATCTAGAGGAGGTTTCCATAGCTGAAGCAGGACAAGGATATCATGAGGTGCATAACGTAGGAGGAGACTATGCCAATCTGGACGTCTTCCCGTTAAGCAACCTTCTAGTGCTATTGAATCCACTTCAAATTGAATGGCTTTCACCACCACATGGCCTAACCGGAACAGTCACCGACAGTCAGCTGTCTAGCTGTAGCCAAGATGTGGCAAGACTGCCAATCGCCTCCTATATTGGGGATGGCCTAACCGGAACTGTCATCGACAGCCAGCTGTCTAGCTGTAGCCAAGATGTGGCAATACTGCCAATTGCCTCCTATATTCGGGATGGGCTAACCGGAACTGTCATCGACAGCCAGCTGTCTAGCTGTAGCCAAGATTTGGCAAGACTGCCAATCGCCTCCTATATCGGAGATGGCCTAACCGGAACTGTCATCGACAGTCAGCTGTCTAGCTGTAGCCAAGATTTGGCAAGACTGCCAATCGCCTCCAATATCGGAGATGGCCTAACTGGAACTGTCATCGACAGTCAGCTGTCTAGCTGTAGCCAAGATTTGGCAAAACTGCCAGTCGCCTCCTATTCGGAGATGGCCTAACCGGAACTGTCATCGACAGTGAGCTGTCTAGCTGTAGCCAAGATGCGGCAAGACTGGGAATCGCCTCCTATATCGGAGATGGCTTAACCGGAACTGTCATCGACAGTCAGCTGTCTAGCTGTAGCCATGATTTGGCAAGACTGCCAATCGCCTCCTATATCGGGGATGGCCTAACCGGAACTGTCACCGACGGTGAGCCTTATAGCCAAGCCGTGTTATTGACACAGCCACAAAGGAAGCGAGGAAGGAAACCAAATCCCAACAAAGTCATTCCAGCACGAAAACCAAAAAAATACGAACAGGACCCCAAAACAACGGACAGGTCAGTGTTAAACGCCATCTCGTCCAAAGTTAATCGGGAAAGAAAAAAGTCTGAACAAGTCCACCAAATCAAACTTTGGAATACAAAAATACAGCTTTAAAAGACAAAAACACCTCTTTAAAAGACGAAAATACCTCTTTGAAAGACGAAAACACTGCTTTAAAAGACGAAAATACCTCTTTAAAAGACGAAAACACTGCTTTAAAAGACGAAAATTCCTCCATAAAAGACGAAAACACCACTTTAAAAGACACAAACACCGCTTTAAAAGACGAAAATACAGGTTTAAAAATTCAAAATCTTTTCGGGAGTCAACCTTTCCCTGCAGAGAATATATATCAAAACTCCGAACATATTCTTGATCTCTGAAATTGAGCCATTGGTCGGACGCGATGCAATTCAAATGGAAGAGGAGGAATATTTCTTCAAAAATTAAATTTCAATCAATTTTAAATGAATTTTTCATTTTAAAGTATAGTCTTAAATGCCATATTTTGCAACAGTCAAAGCTCATATACACTGAAATTATTCTTCATTTTTCTACTTTCGGAAGACTAGGAATTTTGTAAGTTTTCTGTTAAAACGAGGATCTTTAAAAAAATGAAAAATACCAATTTAGGTAGCTACAAAAATTTGGATTTTGAAAGGTTTTTTAAAAAAGTCACCACTTTCTACAATTGTGTTTATAATTGAATTGGAATTTAGTGAAAACTTTTAACATATTTCAACTTTAGACACCATGATTCACTCCAGTATGACCAGTATGACGGTTTCACTGACAGCCTTGCCCTTTAAAGTTGTGACATTAGTTTAGCTACTGAATTTTATGGAACGGAAAACATGGAAATAGTTAATAAAAGTTATTTTTTGCATTGATTAAATTTTAAGTTTGCCGTTTTTTTGACTTTTCAATCCTGAAATTAGCTGGGTTGGAGATTACAATAAAAACGTGAAACCTAAAATTTACTCAATGCAATAGTTAAGGAAAGATTAAATGAATATTGGTTTAATTTGGATCGATTTAGTGGACCTAGCGTGAGATTCAATGCTTTGCAAAGACAACTAAAAGCAATATTCCTTTGATTAATTTACCAGAAAACTGTAGTAATTTTCCAATTAGAACAATTTTTACCAAAACGGCAAACTTAAACATTGTTGGACTTTCAAAAATTGTAGTCTTTAATTCTTAAATTGAAAAAATTGAACAAAATTTGAATACAATGAGCAATGAATTGGACATTATCAAACAGCTCGCGTGTACGACATCATTAGAATATTAATAAAGTCATAAAGTAGACAATACAATACAATACGATCTTCATAAATTAATACACCAAGAACATGAAGCTATCTTTACATGAAGATACAAGTTTTGTTTCATTAAACAGAAATATGTTTCCGCGGAAAACATTTCAGAATTTTGTCCACATTAATTTTGGAAAAAAATTAGTATAAGTAGTAAGCAAAGTAGTGAAAAGGACCATAATTCGTGCCTGTACCTTAATACATTATTTTGTAATGGCGTTAAATAGTACGTTACGGGGTCGTTTTTAAAAATACAGTAATTTGTAGTAATACTTGTTACTTTTGGTGACCACATTTACAATTCTCATAATATTAAACAGGTTCATAGCTGCAATATCTTTATTCGTCACATCTTTAATGAGGAATGTCCAGTTGAATGTAGCAAAATACATGTGGACTCTAAGTTTCCAACGTTTGACTACACAGTTCTTTTATCACTGTTACAAAATAATATGTACACAAGGCAAAATCTAATAATGAAGCTTCTCAAGTCTATAATGTTGACAAAGAAAAGAAGCAAAAAATGTGGTTCTTTTTTTTGGCTTTGCATTTGCTTGTTACTGTCGCTAGTGTGTAAACTCTTAGGGATTGATGTCGGGGATAGCATATCCCCACTACCATCAACATGATGGTAACAACCAGATACCAAACCCCCCGAGCTGGCACTCCACCCTACAACACTACACCGACCAATCATCGTTCTTCGTCCTCCTCTTTTTCACTGTCGTCACCCAAACCACTCCAGCGAGAAGAAGGACGAAGCGTCTTCTTCATTCCAGTCTCGAGGACAGAAGATTCTCTCACTGGCCTTCCGCCAACAACTACATTCTCTCCCTGGCCTTCCGCCAACAACTACATTCTCTTTCTGGGCTTCTGCCACCAACCACCATTTTTTCCATCTCTTTAGTTTACGGCTTGTAGCCACATAAACAATATCTACAGTTCTTGTTTAATAAATATATATTTCAAAGAAATACCCCAGTGTCCCATCCTCCGGAGTAATTGAGTAGTTCCACCCACATACTAGACCAGATCAAGTGCATACAGACTATCACTAGTGCAACAAGCATCCTCCATCCATTCCCTCTGATCTGAGTCCCCCCATTCATCCATCCAAGGAAGGAAGTAGAGACGACCCCAGGTCACCTTCACATCCACTAACCAACCACCAAGCGTAAGAGGTAAAGAGGAGGAAGGAAGTGACGCCAAGGGCCCATACACCACACCACCAACCAAGCTACATCCCATCCATTCCCACCAAGCCAAGGGTCCACCAGCACCATCCATCACATATCTTATCCCTTCATCCTCCATATCCAGCCACAAAGTTCTCCTCTTTACAACACCAAAGTAAAAATAATAATTAATTTCGTAACTGGATAATATCAAACATAATCGGGTTCAAAGCCAGTATTCTAAATAAATTTCAACATTTTAGAACGGATATCATGGAAGATGTAAGCGAAAAATATAAGGACGTCATTGCCCAACAGATTGACACAATTTATAAACAGCTTGATCGCTACCGTTTCGGCTGGACTCCGCCACATCCAATTTGCTCTTCTCAGAATGTAGTAGAAAGTTGGAAGGTAAACTGCAATTATTATGCACCACAAATTTACAGCAACGGAACTGTCGATATCTTACGGCAGATATCGGCGTTGCCGGCACAAATTACATTACAATTCCAACCTGTAATAAAAATTGAATCCGGCACTACTTGACTAGTTTTTCATCTTTATATAAAGGCATCCGTCCGATTCAGCGGATTGGAGCAGAAGCAGCATTTAATTCTACCAGGAGAATGGGAAAGAGTGACCAGAAATATCAGAACAAAGCTTCGGGCTCGGGATGAAAACCGCTTCGACTTTATTGCAAATCAAATTTCTACCAAATTGAAGGCCCCTTATATGGATGTTCGACCACTTATTTCTGCCTATATGGATAAAGATCCATCTGCCTTGGCAAAGTTGCATCAAATTTGCTGCTCTAGCTTCCTTAAGGATGTCAGCAAACGCATGGAAGAGTCCGACAGGGTAAGCCTCCCATTTTGGAGGAATAAAAAACAGTTTAACTTTATCATTTGACCAAAATATTATTAAACAAACGTTTCACTTGTCCAAAACATTAGATTGGAGGAACATGTGCAAATTACGATCAAAAGGTTACTTTTGAAGACTTACTATCTCAACTCTTCCTGGAGCCATATTCTGTGCTGCCATCCCGGGACAGTATTTGCGAATGGGATGAATCACCAACAAAATATAAAGGTTTTAAGCATTGTAAAAATCAAACGTTGGGAAAGAATGAGCTAAATGTAGGTGCTTTTCATGTGGTTTCAGATGATAAAGATGTTCCCAAGGGGAGCAATAAAGATACAGAAACGGACAAAAGGGAAAATGTTGGAAACCAGGCACAATCTAATAAGATATTAAAAACTGTGGGTCACTTTTGCCTGTCAATTTTGTCTAGAATTATTTAACCAAATTACAAGTAATTAAAATCAAAAATGAGGTTGGGTTGCGTATTTATTTATTTTGTAAATGAATAAAGACATGTAATAAACACTGCGTGTATTTAGTTTTGTGACGCATAGCAAACAAAGACAAATAATATTGTGTAATTAATAGAAAGATTGTAATGTCAAAATGTAGTATGGGTGGAAGCCTTACATAATGTCAAACACGATTTATGGGCATTTATGCACGTATTGATATTTTTGTAATTTATGTTTTTGTGTACTAATATTAATGATCCGTTTGGAATGTAAGCAATGTGCTCATGTATTAATTAAGCCATTTTTGCAAATAAAACTTGAACGATTTTTAAAGTTTTCGTCAAGTATGGCTACCATTTCGGTGTAAGCATGACATCGAACTGTACGTTAGTCTATTTACGTTCAGTGAAATAATGGGAACACTCGATAACTAATACATTTACAGTGTCTAATTTATGTACATCTTGATACAGTTAATGTTCATATGACTGGAATGGCTTGCATTTCCTTATATAAGTCTAGATTCGGAGTAGTTATTACAAATTACATACCGACAATCGAATTTACATTCATCCGAAAAATAAATTGTGTCATCTCAGAGGATAAAATAATGATTTTATGAATTCTACTACGGGCTAATAATCATATTGCCAATTGTAGTATAGGTAGTATCAGTTTCTACGGTAACTTGTTCAACCCCGTCATTTGTATTTTGGCTTGCTAAAGACTCTAGATGCAAACTATATCGCCCATCCGTCGTTTCATTATCAGTCGTGCAAAAGGAAGCATTTCCAATTCCGCCATTAAATTCGGAGCAAGGACGAAAACTTAGATATCTCGAGTCAATTATTAGGCAGATCCAGTACACCGTCACGAAAAGAGCGAACGTGACGGCAAAAGACCA
>JAQIWQ010000457.1:0-16652 GCA_034695825.1 Folsomia inoculata
TTCGAAAGCTTGAGATTAAAAGAGATTATTTTTGAAAAATGACATCCGATCACTCCATTCAAAACTTAGTCAATCCACATTATTAATCACTAAACCTTAATTTGAGTAATAAACCCTACAACAACAACAACAATGACTCATCCTGTATTTCTTACGACCCTACGGTAATATAAATTTTCAATTAATTCTATTCTGACTCAACTGTTGAAACATTGCTCCCTACTACACTTTAGCAATACCAAAAACAACTCAAACCCTATACAAAGATGAGGAACAACACAAAAAATTACTTTTTAAATTTATAAAAGTTTGTTTTGATTTATATCAATCAATAGACTTGAGGGAGGGGATGAATAAGTCTACAAAAATTTCCTCCAACCTCTCACTCAATCTTATTTCACACTATCAACACTCACAATATCTACAAACACTACATACTAGTAGAATTTGGAATTGAAGAATCACGTAAGATGGTTCCACTTTCAAAAAATATTGGAAATTTTAAATTTACAAACCTTTAAAAATGAATTTAACTTTTCTTCAACTTTGTCCTGTAGTAGTCTATCAGTCGGCTGTCTGTCTCTGTCTCCTATTAAATAACTATGATCCAAGCAGTCGACTCAATTCAAACTTGAAACCAAGCTCCTTTGTTCCAATAATCAAATATCCCCTTGATTTGATTGAGACAAATCCAAATGAAGTCAAATCAAGGGTCATCAAATATTCGGAAAAATCTAAAACTCGGCAGTGCTTATGCAAATTACTTTGGATGTACTACATTTAACCTCACCACCTCCTAATGCCACCAGTAGTAATAAATTCTTCTCCTCTTTTTTACCACAGACTTTTGTCACCAACTACTTTTCAAAGCAACTAATTTGACAGACTGAACCCAAAATAATTAAAGGATGATAGTATAGTTAAATTAAATATCAACAAACGGAGGACTAGTAGGAAGTGGATCAAAGTAAGTTTACCTATGAGAATATTATGATCTACCTACCCTTGAAATATATATTTAACCCTGTTGCCTGTCATCATATTATGATGATGTTTATACTTGTAAAAAGCTTACCTTTAGGGTAGATGGGTGGGTAGTAGAGTGTGTTTAGGGATTATCCTGGTCCTTATCAATCAATCAATCAATAAATTAATAGTGAGTGAGTAAATGTGAAATGATTGATAGTTTTGAAACTTCTTCTTGTGAGTTTGTAAGGATAAAGCGAGCGAGGTTGCTTCTTCTTCTTCTTCTTCTTTCTGCTGCTCTGCTCTGCTCGTCTGCTCTGCTCTTGTGCTCTTTTCTACGACTCACTCTCAATTTTTGATGTTTGAATGTTGGGACGAGTTGTGTGACTGCTACTTGATAGGAATCAAATCAGCAGCATGGGTAGAGAAGAGATGAGATGAGAAAAAGGAGTGCAGGCAGGCAGGGAGGGATGGGCTGTCCATGAACATTTAAACTCTGGTATTTTACTATATAGGCAAGAAAGAAACATGGAATGAGGTTAGATTTTAGGTTTTGAGGATCGAGCTGGCAGGAGACAGGAGGCGCTATCTCAATCTCATCTACTCTCAAGAATTATTTTATACTCTTTTCTTCAAGAAATATATCAACATTTAATCATTTCATTGATGATACTATTTATTATTATCTGCATTTAAGTATAAGGGAGACAATAATTTACATTTTTCAGTACTTTTTCATTTATTATGAATTTAGCAACAGTTGGGCGACTTTTAACAAGGATACGTCATATGAATTTATGCATGACATTTGTAAATTACGTGTCAATCAGTTTGGACAATTAATTTAATGTTTATTCAAATAAAATCTTTATGTTTAATTTTTGAATCTAAATCAGAACATTCTGAAGATTCCTAGTTAGTCCAATTTAGACCAGTTTAGGTAGTTGGTGGACCCTGCTTTTTGGTTTCTAGAGTTTCTTCCTTTGCCAATATACTAACAATTTCCTCCAGTTGCTTTGAACTCATGTTCACATTTTCACGTCCAACAATTTCAATAACCTGAAACGTACAATGTTCATTGTTATTGAGGGTATAATACTGATAGATTTTCAATGCAACGAGATGGCATTTAACGACATAATAAACATACCTTTACTAAATCGTCAATCTCAATTTTTCCGTCCTTATTATCGTCTAATTTTGATAATACTCTAGCAATCCTGTCGACTTTGGCAGCATCTTCTTCTACAGTTTGGATTTGACGCATAACTGCAATCAATTCTTCCGTTGCCACCGTATTTCTGTACAATATAAGGACATTTTAACCATTGAACAGAAAGAAGCTCTCAATACAAGCTGAAATAGCATACTCGATTCCAACAGGTTTAGAATTGTCCCCAGCCTCCACTGTCACGGTCTTCTCCATGTCCGAAATCATGCTATTCAGCTTTTTGAATAGACGTTGAGCACCTTTGTTCACCTATATAAATAGACATTCACGATAATAGCTGTAGATTTGAGTCATATACGGTTATAACAACTTTAAGCGAACCTTCAGTTTCTTTGTTCCTGACTGTTTCACTACATTCTCAAGAAGTTTCAAATCTTCTGTATAATCGGCCATCTCTTCTTTAAGATCTTGCAATTCTTCTTTTTCTAACAACATCTCTTTTCTGTCACAGCTCAGTTTTTCAATGGCATCCTCAATATCCGCAAAGTCCTTTACAGTTAGCTGATCCTGAAATGACCCAACACAAAGTTAGCTGAGTATTAGATAATTACAACGATAGTGTGTGCAGGTTCAATACCTCGATAACAGCTACTGGTGGAATATATTTTCTTGACAAAATATTATTTACGGCCCCAATCACACTCAACGGATCAGCTGTATAAAGCTTGTCCGGACCCAATTCACTGACCAGAGGTACTGGCTCATACACTGGTGATACAACCTCAGGAGGAATAACCTTCGGCTTTACTTCTAAAGGCGCTACAGATTCTATATTGGAAATTAAAATTGGTACAGGCTAGCAATTTAGAATTTATATTTATTCCAAGCTTCATACCGTCTGATTTTGTAACTTCTGGAGTAACTAGTTGCGTCTTTTCCTTTTCTTCCGTTTTGACTTGTTTGGCTTCAATCTTCTCTTCTTTAATCAACCTTTCTTCTTCCTTTATAAGTTCAATCCTAGTCTTGTGATCAATTTTCCCTTCCCGTTCACCAATCGCAGCCTTGGTTTGAAGCGCCTACAAACAAGGAAATAGACATTAATTGAACAATTGGATCAAATAGGTTAATTGTTAGTACCGCGCCATCCGGTAAGGCAGATAAAGTAGCTTGTAATTTTGCTGAAGCCGGAAGATTTTCGGGAAGGTACATTGCTCTTGACAAAAGTAAAAGTGATGGAGGAACTTTTTCATGCAATGATAACTGCAGCCATTGCTCCAATTGCCTCCTTAATCTCTCCTCCGTAACCCCCACAGCTCTCATACCCCTCGATTTACAAGCTGCTTGCAACTCTTGAAGATTAAGAGCGTCTACTCCTTCATTTTCAATCATTCGATCATCGGCAGCCAAATTACGGAGTCTCATTCGCAATTGAAATCTCAACATTGCAGTAGTTCCATAAGCTGGAATTTCAAGAACTCTGCACAGCGCTAAAAGCTGTGGTCTAGATAAAGAATCCAACGTTATCTCATCTTCAAAGAGCTTACTAAACTTCATGATATCCGCATTAGATACTTCCGAACCAGAGACACGAATTTTGTTAATAAATTCAGCAAATTCCTTGGCCGTTTGAGAAGAACGCCCTTTGGCCTGAGGTGCCATTTCATCTAGTGTTTCCTGTAGAAACTTTGCCATCTCAAGTTTAACTTTCAACTCTGATTTCATTTTAGTGTCTCGATCCGACTTTGTCTGAAAAGTTGATGGCAACATTCCAGGAAACAACTTGAGGAACACTGGAAGCAAAAGCTCCATAAATGGAACGATAATGAAAACTGAAAATGGGACAAGTCGAAACATATCCGATGTTGTACGAATCAGTTGTTTGTGTTCTCGTCGACTTAAAGCTTTCCCATCAAGGATCCTCCACATAAGTTTGGATGTAATTCGCATTTCAATGAAAAGAAGCTTAAATCCATGATAATAATGTAAAATTTCATCCTGTATTCTTTTGTAGAGAGGTCTCTTAGGAACGTCGACTGAAGTGCCCTCCTGTTTTCCCTTAAATTCCTCCGTCAAAACCTTGACGGTCTCCTCAACCTTTGAGGATGCCTTATTTGGTGGTTCGCCATCTTGGAGAGGGGCACTGGAATGTAGATATCGACTGTGGTAAATGAACGGGTAAGGATTGTGGTAAATGAAGGGATGAGGGTTGTGACGATGGAGAACGCCAATACTTCTCAAGTGGTGGTGGTATCCCCCTCCTTCAAGGATATTTGGTTGAACTAGATAAATTGGACCAACAAGAATAATTTAATATATATTCATATTACAAACATTATGATTATTTTGAAGAGTTGATTTACTTTTTCTTATACTCGTCACGGTTTTGTTCTTGACCTGACGTGAGGCCACTGTGGATATTGGAGTAGAAATTTCAAAAAATCTATACATTTTGAAGGAATGGATGGCTCTTGAATATTTCAACATTTTGAAAACGTCAGATAAGTGCAAGAAATGTAGGACAGGCTGAAATGAAAAAGACCGAATTAGTTTTTTAATATCAATGCACCTCGACTCGACACTGGAAAAACAGGAAAAGTTATTTTTCTGTAAAAACTCTTAAAAGTCTTTATAAAATAATTTGAAAAACATGAAATCCAATGGTTGACTAAGACTTATTTGATTCAGACTATATGAATGACTTATTTGGGGGGAGGGTAAAAGAATTGTCTTGAAAATAATACCTGGATGGATGGAGGATAAAATAATTTAATATTATTTGATCTCGTAAAACTTGATGTGATGTAATAATAATTTTAATATCGTTGCAGAATCATCCTACTTCATTTCAATAATCATCACCGGCCGCGGGTGGCTGCTGTTTCATGAAAATCTTACCCGCGTTTACTTTTTCTTGTTCAGTCAATCCCTCCCTGTAAATGTTTATACATCAATTTAGATAACATTTACATAATAGATTCATTACTTTTGTGTTATATAATTTTGAAATGGAGGATAGTGTTTTGACCATTAATAATATGGAGAAGGAAGATAAAGTTGTAAGAAATGGGCTGGCCGTTTTTAGGGAGGCCCTTTGTATGTTTTCTGAAACTGGAGGGGACGAGGATGTTACAGTTTACAGCACAATTCCAGAAAAATGTAAAATCACGTCTTGTTATGTTGGGATTGATGAAGCTGGACGTGGACCTGTTTTGGGTGAGGGATAATTAATATAATGTAATCGTAAGATATATTAATAATAAATGACCATGATGATGATTGTTATTTGATATAGGTCCTATGGTCTACGCGATATTTGCATCTGTGGAGGACATGGAGAAAATAAAATCCAAGAAAGATCAAGGACATTCTTTGGACAAGATTGAAGAAAATCCTCCAGTCCTCATTGACTGCATCAAAAAGTTGAATGATTCGAAACAATTGACTGAAAAGATCAGGGAGGAAATATTTCATCTCTTCTCCGATCTGGATTATATCGCTTTTGGTATCAAAATCATATCACCCACGAGAATTTCGTCACAAAGTTACCAAAGACAAAAGGTTAGTCTGAATGAAGTCTCTCATAATGCTGCCAGTGAACTTATCCAAGGGTTTCTGGACAGAGGGGTACAAATTGGGAGAGTTTATGTGGACACTGTTGGTCCAATTGATAAGTATCAGGTAGGTGTTTAACTAGTGGTCATATTATGTTTGGGTGTACTCAGGGCTTGTATGTAATTATTGCATTTCTAGAAAAAATTGGAGCTGATATTCTCTGAACTCAAATTCAAAGTGGATAAAAAAGCTGACTCCAAGTACAAGCCTGTTAGTGCTGCTAGTATTTGCGCAAAGGTTACAAGAGATGAAGCACTCAAGAATTGGACATTTGGTGAAGATATCAAGGTCAACATTCCTTCCGATGGTTGGGGAAGCGGTTATCCTGGAGGTGTGTAATATTTATTTCACGTCCCACTTGAGGCTCACTCAAGAAATTCATGGTTGCACCTGGTAATGTTTCATTTTGTTTTGTTGTAGATGCAGTGACTAAACGGTTTTTGCGAGTCAACATTGACCCAATTTTTGGGTTTCCTAATATTGTTAGAGATAGTTGGTCTACCGCATCAGACTTACTGGAAGAACGTGCTGTAAAAATTAAGTGGTAAGCAATTAAGATTGATGAACTTTGGTTTGATTACATGGGAATTGTAATGGTTTTGTGGGTTGTTGTATAATATCAGGGAAATGGAGGATGAAGATATCCCTGCTCAAAAGATCTCAAAATTTTTTGTAAAAAAACCAGAATTAAATGGTGATGACCTGGAAAACCTTCCTGTTGTAAAACGCAAAGCCCAATTTTTCTCTTATCGTCATCTTTCACAAACTGGAAAATTGTTTTAACAATTATACGACAATGCTTATTTTATTGTTCGGCTTATTTCAAGTTTGTATTCATGTACTTTCAAAAAGAATAAATTCACAATGATTCCAAAAGGTATAGGTAAAAGTGATATAATTGTATACGTCCATACTTGGTCAAAAAACTGGCGTGGTCAGTAAATACGGAGAAACCAAAACATAAGTAAAGTAAAACTAAGCTTTCTCCTCAAACAAAAAGAGATTATTGGTAGCTGCAAAGGAAAAAAACATTATGAATTGAATAGGGGACTATTGTTGTACTAAAATGCGAAATATCTTACCCGCAACTGCAATTATATTTTCTTTAGGATGCCACGCTGTATGAAGTATTTTTTTAGAAAAATCTAAGCAGTCCACACCGATTTCGTCTTTCTTCCGCTTCGGAGTCGTTCCAACCTTGAGTATCAATGTCATTGCACTTTAAAATTACGGCAAAAGCTTGGAAATTTTAGACAATTAATGAAATAGTGTTTTACTGTGTGGAATAAACTCAATGTTTTGTTATTGTGCGTTCTAGGTGTTAATTGGTGTAAATTTTTACTCCGGCGTCGTGCGTTTGATCAGAAAGCTACAACACTTAACCCATAGAACGCATTAACAAAACAACATCGTGCTGTGCATTTAGTTTACTTTTGCCGTTCCGCACAGTCAAAACACTATTTATTTAGTGTCTAAGAGTTTCAAGGATAGTAACAATGTGAAAATAAGTACTAAATCCTTACTTTTCGAGGTTTTAAAACCATTTTGGGTTTGGCAACATCACGGGATGCTTCTAAGGTGTAATCTTTCTTTAAGGTACGGTCAAAAATGCGGAAGAAATTGTTATAGGAGCCAGTCATTACTGCTGTGTCTGTGCCGTTCCAGCAGCACTCGAATTTATCGAAAATGCAGTCATTTTCATATAATGAACACAGCTTTGAACGCAAATACTCGTGGACCTAAAATCCATTGTGAAGTTAGCATTTTGTACTACGACCAAATGAGATAAGAATCATCATACAGAGAAACATTCAATTGGTCTTGACTCCATGTGAAGATCCCAAATTTTAATTGATAGGTAGTCCCTTGAGACCATGTACCTCCCCGAATATGAAAATTTTACATCAGATATACTAGAGATGATTTCCGAGAAGAAGCTTCTATTTGTTGGATCTTCAGGCTCGTCGAACACTACGAATATTTAATGTTATCAGCATTATTATTATCGTTGTTGGAAATTAAAGTTCAAACTTACATTTAGCGTGCCTATCACACAAAGCTGCCTCCCTCATATCGCAAAGTCGAATGGTTCCTTTACTACTGCTATATACAAACAAATTACAACTGGTGGGGTGGAACTCAGAAGCAGTTATTACTTCGGTTAACTCCTCCATATTAGCGGGTTTAATATCTACTATATCTTTACAAACAAGACACAAAATCAGTAATCAATAACCATTGTTTTCAAGGAATGTCACTATATCATTTCGTTACTTACTGAAGCTTTGATCCGTAATTTCCAGGTTCCACAGATTTATACGGAGATCATCTGCTGAAAGGTAAGTTTCCTGGAATTAGAGAAGTTTAGTTTGTATTGTATTACTAAGTAAGTATCGCAGTTATTATATTATTATTGTATTAGAATTATTACATACCTGGTCAGAATTCACACTGATTGAGTTTATATGGTATGTGTGGGCATTGGCGAAAACTCTTCTCAGCGAAGCCTCAACCATAAGGTTAGTAGGGGTAACTTTCGGTACCTGACATAGGAACAAAATATAAAAATAATAAATACTCTTTACTATTACTGTTAGCAGATAACACTGCTTTTTAAGTGACTAACCGAAAGTTGAGTCAAATTGGCAGGATCTCTGTAAGTTCCATTTTCCTCCTTGAGGTTGAATCCTTCTACTTTCCACTCCTTCTCTGTAACTCTCCACAACTTTATAGTTTTGTCTAAAAAAGAACCAATTGTTACATACTTCCTCCAACACTATTAAAATAAAAATATCAAAAATGTCGTAAACAAAACAAGGCCAGAATTTATTACCGTTGGTTGAGAGGAGAAAATGAGCAGGATTTTTTCGCCTTAACCATCTAATTTTATTAATTTTTTCTTCTATTTCCAGACTTTTAAGGTAATCAAATTCAGGTTCCTGTGCAAGAGTGAAACAAAGATGTTAAGCACAGCCATTTAGTTGGTATAAAAAGTAAGAGATGAGTTCCATTACGTGACTTTGAAATGTACTGTACACATTATATTCACCACGCCTTGGAATGCAATTTTTCGACTGTAAATTTCCAACGGGAGTATAAGTAAATGATATAATTAGAATAATTTAGCATACAAGAACATGAACCTCTACATAGCACATGAAAATGGCAAAAATGACTCACTCCTGCGTCCCTCTGAAAAATGACGACGCGTCCACCTTTGTCCCCAGTTGCTAAGAACTCACCATCGTGATTAAACTCTACACAGGAGACGATGTCAGCTATAACAAATCAAAAACTACATTTTTCTCTTATTTTTGTATAGTTTTCTAACCATAAAAGAATCAGTTGTTCTTACCCTCTGTAACATCATCATCCAAAGCTCCTTTAACTTGTGAAAAACACCACTGGACTTCGTTATTTTCAGCATCTGCCAACATTTTATTTGTGAGTCGCCTAATTTGATTAGACTGATTATTATTAAGGAGAGAGAGACAGAAGAAACTAAGATTTGAAAGTGGCTGCTATTAATGATCCGGCCTTTGACAACAGAGCGCCTGGCACTTCACTACTACTCTCTTTTTTACTCTTTCTCCTTATTTTGTTTGTCCCACTACCTACTTATCATCTTTTCAACCATCATCTCAACTACCATTCTACTAAACTTTAGCAACTTACCCCACAACCTGTATGGATGATCCATTGTCCATAAACTCAGGATAGGACCAAACTTATATTTAAAGGGGTGAACTAGCGGTAGAAAGCCATTCCAGTCAGGCTTCGGTCTGTCCAAAGAATATTTTTTACAACCGTTTTCTCGCACTACACAGCAGCAGCAGCAGAACTCATCATGATATTAAAATATTATACACATAAAGTAAGTCAACAAGCCAACACTCTCGGCTCGACACTAAACTATGGGGGGAAAAACACAAGACATATTATCTCACTTTGCTACAACTTTGTCATATGGGACTAAAAAATTATATCGGCCAACGGTTGTGTGGGGGGGCTTAGTGAAACATGTAGTGGGCTAGGACATTTGTGTCTCACTATGCCCCACATTTTATCCAGTCTCACTGTCCAACTTCCAATCTCACTTTGCCCTACGTCATTGACCCTTTGACCCTTTTTTGACCCTTTGTGACATGTTTAGTTCAACTAAAGTGATGACAAAGCAAAGTTATTGTTTTATCTTGTTTTTCCCCCTCATAGAAGGAGGCGCTATCCAACCTGAAGCCTCTCAATTTGTTCCATGCATCCATCCACGAGGTTCCATTTTTAGGAACCTTCATCCTCCATACACCATACACGAGGTCATGATGGTTATGTATGTATTAGACAAATTGGGAGGAACAGTAGTCTCTTCTATTCTATTCTAATTATATTCTGGTGGGTGTGGATTTCTTCATGATGTGGGATATATGCGTTGGGATATGCATCTGTATATAGTGTTTATATCACTTGCTGTGCTGGGATGTTGCTGTTCAATAGCCTCGCGTGCGTTATTTCTGTATGAATAGTGCAATTGTATTTATAAAGCACATTTTATAGGTAATCGTAATGGTTTCCATACTACGAAATAGTTATTTTATCATGACTACGTGATTCATGAGCCGCCTTCTTTTCCCATTAACGGAACGGACTTGAACTCGATAATTGGATGACATGAGAGGAAGAAGAGGAGGTTGTATAAATGCTCTCAAGGAGGAAAGCTAGGCATTCATATAAAAGGAGCTTTCTTTCTCTTTCCTTGGACCAAAATATATTTTTTTAACTTAAAAAGGGAGCATGGCATGACAAGCTGTTCTACTGGGTGGGTAGTAGTCAACGTGGAGGATGCAAAAATATATATGGAATTGAGTTGAGGGTACCTACCTACTTATAAACACATGTATTATTATCATCATAATGGGACCGTCGTCGTCGTCGGGTCGAGTCTCTTAATAACATTTGGTTTGGTATCCTATATAATAAGCAGGCATCACCTCACTCGAATGCTTTTCAGTCGGTACAGTTCAGTAAAATATAAAAAATGTCAAATCAACCAGCCAAAACCAACTCTTCCATCCCGTCCTCTATAGATTCCTCCGACCGAGGCCACCATTTCATTATAAACCGGTATTGGGACATTTTCCTCCAACTTGTTGCTTGTTCTCTCTGACTGTTGTGTCAACTTGGTTAAATAGTTTATATATCTTTCCTTGCATTGGTTGGAGTTGAAGTTCATGGGTTCAGGGTTTAAAGGACTCGACTTTGATCGGATCCCATAATGGATACTCTCTCAGAAAGAGCTATATCAAGTAATAATGAAGTTTTAGCTAGTATACATCTTTCTTATACGTAGCTTTCAATGAGAGGTTTATGCATTGAAAATCTTTTCCCATTATGGCTACTATGATGGGTGATACGTATAACCCATGATATGAACATAAAGGACATTCCTCCAAGTCTTATGCAGGGTGGAGTAGTATATGCCTAAAAACCGGTCAGTCATGCTATGAACTATGTTTATCCACTGTTTAACCCACAAAATGACATAATTTTAACGATATTATAGTAATGATCGTCTATCATATGCTCATTGTTATTTTTGATTTCATTATACAAGGTGGTTAGTTATAGTTTATGTAAAGGTAGCAGCATACGTGGTGCATGCAAAACTCTCATTTGCACCATGACACCCAAGAGAGTTGTTGTTTCATGTCTGTGTCGGAGGTCCATGTCGACTAAGGAGCAAATTCGGTCATTTGATCAAATTCCGGGACCCCTAAGTCTTCCACTAATTGGAAGTTTGTATCTGTATAAACTGCCCGGTTAGTTTGCACTTACAAAGCATCTTTTGGAGCATATCCTCTAAAATTATAGGATTAATTGTTATTGACTTGGGATTTATCAGGTTTTTTAGGAGGCTATGAAATGTCTCAATATCACAATGCTTTGCAAGAGATGCATGCAAAGTATGGACCATTGGTTAGAGAAAACCGTGGAGGACGGCCATTGATCCATATTTTTGACCAGGAAGATGTCAAAACTGTCTTTAGCGTGGAAGGAAAGAGCCCAATTATCCCTCCTCTTCAGGTGCAAATTCATTACTTTTTGTTTCATTGGGTGCACTTTACACACAATGCATCCAATAACCATATAATCAATGATCCTCGTGTATGAAAAATGAACTTATTTCATGGATAGGAAGCCACCCAATTTTATAGAACAAAAAGGGAATTGTCTCTTGGGCTTGGAAATACGTATGTGTGGTTATATGCATAACGACATTTAAAGGAGAATCAAATTTTTTTGATGTTCTTGTCATTCGTATTATTTCAAAACAGAAATGGGGATGATTGGTACAGACTTCGAAGTGCTGTGCATAAAATGATGTTACGACCTAAAGAAGTTTCTTACTACCTCCCTTTCGTGGACAGTGTAGCTCAAGCTTTCACCTCTAAAATATCCAGAGAATGTGACAGTGATCATGTTATCCATAACCTTAGGGAATTGGTGGGCAAGTGGACTCTAGAATGTAAATTGTCATTATCATCCATTTTTAGTGTCTTGCGTACTACAAGAAATATTTCATAACAACTTAAATTATACTCTTGGCACGTTTTCTGCAGCATCTGGAATGATCTGCTTTGAAAAAAGTCTCGGAGCATTTGACAAAAATGAAAAACTGGTTGAAGAAATGATAGCAGCCAACAAGGAAATTTTCAAAATCGCAGGAGAACTCAAGTTGTCATTACCACTTTACAAATATTTACCAACTCCACGAATGAAACAGTTTTTCGCTGCTGAAGACTTCTTTTACTCGTAATAATACAATACATACACGAAATAGTATGACTTAAAATAACAAAACCAAATTTCTATATCTTAGAAACGCAAGTAAATTTATTAAGGAAACAATTGATGACATTCGACATCTGATGCAACTCAACCAACTAGATGAAAACAAATTCAACTTTTTAAGCTACTTATTATCTCGAAAGGAATTGAGTGAGAAGGATGTCTTTATAATTACGTTTTCCCTTTTTGCCGACGGACTGAGCACCGTGAGTTTGCAAGCAACCAGCAACCATTATGACTTCTCAAAATAATATTTTCATTACTTTTGATTGTTTCCCATGTTCATTGCAGACCACGCCAACATTTCTATTCAACTTGTACCTATTGGTTGGTAGTAGTTGGGCCGTTATAAGTCTTTCGACATACTAAACTTAACGTTTGCTCGTGTGTGTGCATTGAACAGGCAAAGTATCCCGATGTGCAAGAACGAGTTGTCTCTGAAGTACAAAGACATATTTCAGGCACTGACGTAATCACTGTGGACATGCTGAATCGGTTGTCTTTGCTAAAGGGGGTGGTCAAAGAGGCGTTAAGGTGTGTTAATTTTTTGGTGCCGGTGTAAATTTACTTCGATAATTCATGTATGTATCGATTTCTATATAGACTGTATCCGAATGGCACAGAAGTGTCTCGTATCATACAAACGGACCTGGTATTATCCAACTATATGGTCCCTGCTAATGTAATTGGAATATTAGTATAATTGTTTGGTCAAAATGCTAATGAATGAGAGATATTCTGTCATAGACTCACGTTGATCTCAATCAATTCGTACATTTTCGTTCTTCGAAATATTTTCAAAATCCGGACCAATTTGTTCCAGAGAGGTGAATAAATTTGACGGCTAGTGGGGCATCGATTGTAAACTTTAAAACAATGTAATTGAATATATACTTGCGCACTTTAAGGTGGCGACGAGATGAATTCGGAGAAAATAAGCTGCAAAACCCGTTCCTATTCATTCCTTTCGGTACTTTTTAATAGTATTTGAATTCCATGTATATGTCGTATTTTTTAAAAAAACTGTGTTTGTGCAAGGCCATGGTACCAGGATGTGCGCAGGACGTCGTTTTGCGGAACAAGATTTGCATGTTGGACTTGCAAGAATACTTCAGAAATATCGGCTAGAACTTGTAAACCCAAAAGAAGAAATGGAGCAAACATATCAAACTCTACTTTTCCCCAAGAATCCCCTTAAAATTAGATTTCAGCAACGTTGAAAAATTAAATATTTTAAATAATACGCTCCATTGAAAATCTTCATAGAAATGTCAATATATTTATGGAGATTTATTATTCTTCACACCGGAAATGCTAAAAATTTGAATGAAACTAGGAAACTAGAAACCTTTCGACGGCTTAAGTAGATTACTTATTGTTAGTGGACGATATTTTGTATGCAACATACATATAACAACGAGCCTTCTCCTTCATTTGCGATAAGTAATAAATATGGAGGGTATAATAGTTATGAGGCTTGTGTGGTAACAAGAAATTTTTGCCGTTCATGCTTCACAAAGTCAACCGCAAAGCGATCCCACTGGCGATTTTCAAGGGTCTGTAAAATGACTGAGTTCGGATCCTTGGGTTTGGTAATGCTCAAGAAAATTTGAGGAAGATCATGGAGGTTTGTCCCGGCAGTAGTGAAAGGTACAGATTCCAATGGTAGAAAACATTCGCCTAGAAAATCATTGCGTCCAAACAAATCGTGGTCTTTAAGTGAGAAAACAGCCATTCCACCCAAGGACATCTCATCCGGGCTTAAAGTTCTGTTTCAAAATTGCGTGCTTTAGTAATTTTCAGTAACGTTGCTGTGTTAAATTTTAGAAACCTACATGGAAAATATTTCATCAAACAGAGGGTACAGTGTCTTCTTTTTCGTCTTGGTTTTGAATTTTGGAGTCATGTGAAATACTTCATGTGGTACAAACTTTAGCTTAACATAAGGATCGCATTGGCCTAAACAAGTATGATTTACATTATTAAGCGTTGAGAAATTAAATAAGAGAAAGTCATACCATTTGAATCATGAGGTTTGAGATTTCTGGCATTCAAGACTTCAATCCGGAGCGTATGAATGTCCTCGCAGTAGTGAGCTCGGACGGTAAGAGATCCTAATTCACTGGCTTTGTTGCTGGTTCGGGCTTGTGTTTCATGTCTTGATTGATAATATTTCATTACGAGTTCACCTGTGGTGGCGCCATACAATCCTATCAACTGTTCAATTTCGTTGATACTGGAATTGTAAACGGCATCCATCCTTGTCGCCCCTTCCGGGTAGAAAAAATTTATAAGAATTTGCAACATGTTGTGAATTTGTTTGAAGAAACTTGGTGGTCTTCGCTTCTATAAAGGTAGATAATGAAATGTTAATCACTGAAAACACTTTACATAAAAATGATTAATTTACCTCAATGTTAGTATTAATTAATTCCTTCAAAGCCACAGACGCATTTTCCCATAATATGACAAATATTTTGTCGAAATTGGTCTGAGACAATTTCTGCTTAAGTTTAATCAGATTGTTGTCCAAGTATTTCATTAAAGTTTCCATTAGATGTTCTTCAGAATCTGTCTCCGATCCTTCCAACAATAAACGAAGGATCATGGGACGCATCTTGGGGAGTAAATTTAATGAGTCATAAATAATTTTTGTTTGAAAGACTGCATTTCTAGCCATTAAATCATTTTTACGGCATTTTTACCTTATTTCCAACTTTCTCTAATATTTCGATCACTTTATTGTGGACATTCTCCGTAGCGTTTTCCATCACTGTCACTAGCGTTCTTTCACACTGTTTAGCTACTGTCTTGCCTCTTATCTCTTCTAATTCTCTAATGATGCTTCTCACTCCTAATTTCTCACTGATTGGACTCATTTCCATTCCTACCCACTCAATGTTGTTGATTGCAAAACAGACCTGAGAAATGAGCAGTTTAGTAAATATTTTACTGTTGAGTTATATCGTGTTCAATTGTTGTGTCAAAATGTGTTGTACCCACCTCTTGGGATATTTCATACTTTTCTTCTTCAGCGCTTTCCATGTCATCCACTTTCAAACGCATCATTTCTGCGTAGTATATTGTGCAGCGACACAAGTCCTGTATAGGTTAAAAATGTGGGTAATACACTTTATACTAATAAACTAGGTGTATTGTGTGTAACTCACATCCAATATTTTGGCGATGAACGTGTAAGACCCTTCGATTTCAGGCCAAGCGAGTTGACTCCAGAAAATTTGAATCTGTGAAACATTTAAAATTTGTAGACCAAGTCACCAACAATGTGGGGGTTGACAGAATAAAAGAACCAACTTGATGGAAAATATGTGCCGTGTCTACTGCAGATGTAGTAAACTGTGCACAGTCGTCTACTGGTTTTAGTGAGTCCAATTGTACAGCTTTCTTGATACGATTAATCGCTTTATAATAGGCAATATCAAGCCACTGCGCGACGCTGGTATGAAACCAATTGTGGAATGACCCTTGAATGTACAAGTCTTTTTGGGAGGTCAACTTCGTGGACAAGCTGCATACAAGCTATGGTTAACTCAATAAATGCATTACATAATATACTGGTTTATTACGTACTCTGCAAATTGCTTCACAGCAAGATAAAGTTCAAAAAGATTTGTTCCAATTGTGACATCTTGATTTTGGAAAAATCCTTCATCATCTCGCAAGTCCAATGGTTTCAAATGACTGCATATTTCCTCTACAAATGGTTTCACCAAGTCATGATACTGTAACATAATTAATTCATGGCACCTTGTTAGTTCATGCAGCTCCTTGTAATGAGATTGCTTAGAGGACTTTTTAAATTAGCAATACCTTCTCATCGTAAACTTTATATGTGATATCAAAAAAATCCACGCCAAGCAGTCTAAAAATAAAATCGACATTGAATATTGCAACTTTTTAGGTTTTCAAAAAGGCAAAATGAATGTCAAAGTCAATGTTTCAATCACATCATCAATGAACCATATTTGTCACAATATTTAACCGGAAGTTAGCGAACTGATTGATTCATTAATTACAGTATTCATATCCTAACACTACA
>JAQIWQ010000458.1:0-16648 GCA_034695825.1 Folsomia inoculata
ATTGTAATGAGAATCGTATCAGTGAATGGCGTTTGGTTTAATTTCGAATTGCATTTCATCTTCCTTCAGATGCCCCACCCCCAATGGCAACCTTGCCACCACCTCCTCCACCAAATTATATCCCACCTCCTCCAACGGCAAACCTACCTCCTCCGATGATGATGGGAGGTCCAGGTCAGTTTTTCCCCGGTTGGCCAATGCCGCCACCAAATGCATTTGGTTATATGCCTCCCCCACCCCCAAACATGCCCCCAAGAATTTAAGCTGTTTACTGGACACGATAATTATTATTATAATGACTCCACTGAAATTGAATAATTCTTAATTGTTTCAATTCAATTTGCGAATTATATTTAATTTTGCATATTGAGAATTTTTGACATTTTATTTGGAATAATTAAAATGTAATTATACGTCGCTTTGTGAAGCACATGTATTTATATATGTGTGCAACTTAAGGCGAACAAATAAATTTTCCAATAATTAGCAAAAAATTATATTCTGTGGTTGGGTTTAAGCGTTTGATTCGGATGAATTTGGAGGGTTGTGTGAGATAGAAATAATTTAATTTGTATATCCCGTGGGTGGATATTTAATACGGGATATTGGGTTGAATATACGAATTACATGTAGGTACTTTAATTCAACTAGAAGGTATGTAGGGAGTCCCTACTAGGGACAAGCAACGAGCATTATGATAATTACTTTTTCCAACTGGTGAGCCGACGTCGTTTACGAGTCGTTAAAAAACGGCATCACTTATCCCGTGAATCACCAAAACAATTTTTCGTATGCCCTGCGATTAATACTAGGTTGAATATCAAATCAACTCGTTATCAAGTGTCCTTCATGATGATTGTGAGTAAAGCGTAGTAAATTAAAAGTGGAATGCTTAACAAACGTGAATCACAGTCAATTGTCTTACTGAGAACCTTCTCCAACCATTACTTTCAGGTAATCTACAAATAGTGATAATTTTGCATGTATCTGTGATCATGTTTCGAAACTAATAAATCCAAGGAATTCTAAGTTTTAAAATTGTTACACGAGGTACTTTGAATAATATGTATGCGGCTTTTGTGTAATAAAACTTATTTGTGATGCATTTAAGCTAGTACATATTTGATCCTGTATAACCACCATAACTATAACCTATCGAATTTGTCAAGGCAAATTGGGACCCGATGGTTTTATGGCCTCTGCAGCACAAAATAAATTCGATCCTTGTAGTCATAAGTGTATCCTTTCACTTTCACACTATACGTACTGACTAAATGGTATAGTAGAAATGCGGAGGCAGATTGCGACTTATAACTAGCCTTAATCAATATATGTTTTAGTTAATATCGCAGTATTAAATTATTCTAGAAAGTGGAAAAGTGGTCAATTATTATGTATGTACGTCTGCGCTTGTTATGTTGCTGGAATCTTTCATGATGCGTTTCATTCCTTTTGGAAAAGTCAGTGCTTAATAATTTAGTTGAGTATACTAAATTAAAAATTAACTATATAAAATCCTAAGTGGTAGTAGTCATTATTATGAAAAAATGTAAGGCTGATAAAGTGGGCATTGTAGGATTTTCGGTTCTCCTTTGTCTTCATTGGTCATTTTCTCCACGCATCGGTGTATATCTTTATGGTCTTTGGTCATGATGACGGTAGTAGGTTTAGGTTAGTAGAAGAAAGCAATAATGTTTTGTAAGTGGTATTGAAGCCAAGTTTTATACGTCAGAAGACTTTGAGTTGCTTTTGACAAAACACTTGTCATCTGCACTTCTTTCACGGAAAAAGTCGTCCTGGAATGATATACAATTATATTTTAGAGCGAAATTACATTTTTACTAAGACTAGGACTGGACAGTTTACTACCTGTGGATGTTCAATGTCTTCGCAGGATTCTAGTCGAGCAATAGGTGCTTCAGAAATGTCAATGTTCCAAGAATCTGGTTCACTTCCTTTGGAATCTTCTCTACTATTATCTGTCCAACTCTGGAAATGAGATTGTTTTATGAAAATGATGACATTTTTATCTACTCTTTGGGAGAAAATTGTCCAGGACATGGAAAAAGCGTTTTACATGCGTATACATTTGCGTGCATACTTTGTTGAGATGTGAAGGTTGTGAGGTGGACCGGGGTGGGTGCAATTCGTCGGAGTCGTCAACTTTCTCCGTTTTTCTTAATTTGTATTGACTGGTAGAGGCCGTGGAAGAGGTTTGATGTGAATCGTCTTTAACAGAAATGTGTGGTTTCTTTAATACGGTGGATGATTGCTGGTGAGAGTCCAGTTTTAAGCCCCCACCTTGTTCCTGACCTAACTACAAGAGTGGAATTAATGCTGTGGAAGGTTTACAAGGTCACGCATGTCCCGTAATTGATTCTATCTAATTTAACTCCTAATGTTTAATTCGTCTGCTTAGTACAAGAACATTTGCTTTGTATTAAGCCAGTCAGGTCACACACAGGAAATGCGTGAAGGATTGTGCTTTCACGAACACGCTCCGTTTAGTAGTCAATTACCTTTATTGAAGCAGGTTGCAAGTTTTTCATCATAATGAGAATGGTATGAATGTCAGTTGATAGCTTTCTCTCAATATCTTCCATTTTTCTGTGCAAACAAAAACATGAAAAGAAACCTAAGGACACAACTTGGAGAAAGCCTTGTTCTTCAATCAATTAACATAGAAAGTATATTTAATTATGTGAGCAAACCTGGTTAGGTGATCAATTCTTTTGTGTATTTGCAATTCATGAGCGTCTGACTCTGGTTCGAGTGAAACGTCCTGGTAGGAATGTGAAACTGAGCGCCGATGTGCTTTGTGACCTTTTGTCATATTCTCCATTACTGCTGAGGTGGTGTTGTTACCGTTTTTCTCGACCTGTTCGACATATTCATGGGACAGTGGTGTCATGTCGATATCTGCCATATCTGGAGCCAACTCTACTGCTGTACTTGTCAACCTTCTGCAGGCTAAGTAAATGTGAAATGTATGTTAGTAAAGTGGGCGCATTAATTGATATGTTGCTATTCTATTTATACTTACCATCTATGAGCGTTCTCTCCATTCCAATGTGCTCCTCTTCGTCAGTGCTGTAGGAAGTCATGAAATCAAATGAATTCGAAATTTCAATTATTGAACATTTTAGTTTAATTGAAAGCATTATATAATCTTGTCCCAACCTTCCATCTAGAGAATCTGTAGGTTTCTCTCGCTTTCTCCTTCGTACCCTGGGTGGCTTGTATGCTGTTTTCCTAACGTCTGACTCTCTATCAATCGAGCTGGAACGTGATGCACAATAGATGGGTTTGTGTCTAGCGATGCGTGGATCAACACCAGAAAGTTCCTCCTAATGTAGGACCATTTAATGAACTTTAGTTAAACCCCAAAAGAATTTACTTTCATCTTACATCACGCAAATTAAATGTAATTTCCAGATTCGATGAGAACGACTCTGAAAACTCAGGGTACATGTCGAGGACGTCCAGTAAATCATCGCGTAAAATCTTATGAAGATCTAAAAGAAAATTCATTTCCCAATGTTGTCATTTGGATTTTTATAAAAGGGCATCAAACATGATGCCTGATCGACTAATATATTCTACGTACCACAGTATGTTAAGGCACGGACATTGCAAGACGACTTGCCAATGGTTGGGTGGATACATGGGTTCTCACCGAAAATATCTTCCTTGCCTATTACAATTATTGGTAGGTGTTACATAAACGTATTCAATTTGAGACTGGAGTTATTGAGCCTTACTGAGTATTGCCATCACAATATCAGTCTTCAAGATCTCGATGGAGCCTCTTGAAATAAAATACAACGCAGTCAACACATCTCCTCGGTGTACCTGTTTTAACAATATCATAGACTTGTAATCAAAATATTCCTTGCATGTTGTATTTGGGATATGAAAATCAGCACTGTACCAAAGTATCCCCTGGCTAGAATAGACAATGAAAAACACATCAGTTTTTGTATAACAAAAAAAATTAAACATGCATCTTACCGGTGCATGTGTTGTTTTAAATTTCATTGACAGGGCTCTAAATCAGAGCACAATCAATTTCCAATTAATATAATTCATTCATGATGAGTTAAAAACGGATCGAATCTTACCGCAGACACCCTTGAGAAGCATCTTTAAACGCTGGGCAAGCATTGAGCAAGTTTCTATTTAAGTGAACTGTAATTTAAAGAAAGTGTCTTCTTCAGAACATTGGAGATAAAAACGTCCATTGACTAGAGTTCTTTGACATACGGCAAATATCGGCCTGGAGGCATTCGGGAAATCCCTTTAGGACACTATTCATGTCAATACCATTCGTATAGGTCCACGCGTGCTAATAAACAAAATGTATTAATTGGTTGAACTTTCCGCAGTTGTAATGCTGCAACATATACCTGGAAATACTCCTCTAGACGTTGACGCAAGGGGTTTGGGATTTGGTGGAATCTTGGGAAATAAGTATACTAATTTCAGATCATAACCTAATTAATTCGGCAACCGTGACTTTCGTTAGGATGCTTCCTCTCAATATTCTCATTACCACAATAATTGTTTGTAGTAAAGCTGTTACAAACTTACAAATAAATATGCTCACCTAATGAATTCCCTTACACGAAGCATTTGAGTATGGTATCTGTTGGGTATGATATAAAATAATATGTTAAGACATAAAATAATTATTATTGTATTTAAAACAAATGACATTTATTTGACCTGACCTGGCAGTGCCGGAGTATAATCGTTGTATTATGGCGCTGGAAAGAAAATAATTTTGTAATTATTGCACAATCAGTTATACTGGTTTTGCTTTGCAAATTCGATCCCGTTTGAAAAAGCGAATCTCAGCTTTCGAAATCTACGATGATTTCTTCCGCAGGAGTATTGGCAATGTATTAAGTAATCGTTTGCTTACCTGACATTTCCAAAAATGCTGGCATACATTAGAGCTAAAAATGAAAATGAAAACGAGTTTTTAGCAACACCTTTTATCAAAGCTCCCATGCAAAATCGCCTTGAACAACTTACATCCAACTAGCATGACACAAATAGTAAAAATTTTCTCTGCAACCGTGTTTGGACTGACATTACCAAAACCTACGGACGTTAAACTACTAAATGTGAAGTACAAGGCTGTGACGTAACGGGACTGTGGAAAACACAAAGGTCACACTCACATTAGTTCTTTTCATATGATGACCATGATATGGTTTGCGAATAACGTAGATTTTTGTATACCAACCTTTAACGAAGAACTTATATTTTTTACCTTTTTTACCATTTTTTACCTTTCACGAAGTTGTCGTAAAGATTGGTACAAAAACATAACCGTGAATAAGTATGATACAGAAATCACTGTTTTGTGATAATGTTTCATTGCTTATCATCAGGAAAAATCAAAAAGTAAACCACATCTGCATACTTATTTACGGTTCGCATTTATTTCTACAATTTCTACAATTTTAACGACGGAATACTTACTTTTAACGAAGGACCAACTGTTTTATTGTTTTCATCAATTCCGTAAAATTGGTGCGTATCATTAGCTTCGGAAAACATTTAAACAAAACAAAATTAACAACAGCCCATTCATCTGATTTACTAGTTTAATAAAGTGAAACACTTACCTAAGTGGTCTGTAATTTAAAGATTGAGTTTACCAATTATTCGTAATTAAGTAAATTCTATTTTAACTGTTGACTGTATTTTTAACTTTAAACCAGAAGCTCACCTAACCATCCTATTCCTGGGGTGGAACCTGAAAACGTCCTTTCTGCATTCCCTATGGCATACCTATGTAAGCATATAAAGAATTCAATTCTCTGCTTTCTCCTAACACTTTCTTTCTGAACAAATCGACTTACCAAATGCAAGCCAACCTATAGATATTTTAAGTTAATACATGTGATTATTTTTATGTGACAAATATCGTGACTTGTAATTAGCTCACCAATGTGCGATAAGCGCAAACGTCGCCATTAAAAGCAATAGCACGGCAGCCCCTAAAATTTGTCATGTTTTTACTTTTTACAAACACAAAATGGGAGTAGTGCCATTATGGTGAACAATTTCATACCATATTCCGAATAACGATCAATTTTTCTGGCTACCCGAACCAGTCTCAGCAGCCTCGCAGTCTTTAACAATCCGATTAAAGTTGTTGTCTGCAAAATCATCAAGAGAAGAAAATGGTTTACATTGCAATTTAACGAGCTGACTCAAATCTCTGCAGTGTTAGATGTCGACAAGATAATAATAAAGATCAAAGGTCGGAACGAAAATGTTTGTTCAATAGGGAAATTGCTATGAATTCATTTATAGTGTGAAACCATCCATGTGTAATAAATGGAAAACATTTTCGCTCACCTCATCACTGTTAGTTCCAACAAGGAACAAGAGTAAGTCGAAGGGAATTGCTGCAACCAAATCTATGATGAACCATCCTCGAAAATAGTGAAGCGCGATGCGTGTTGGCGTTGATACGACTGTTGACATTTAAATACTTAATCACAAATGCTAGTATAATGTATTTTATGATATAATATTGACCTCGTGTGTACCTTCATCGTTTGCGTTTACGTAAGTGGTTCGGAAATTTATCAGAATATCCACAATGAACATGATGTCAACTGCAAAAAAAGCAAGCGACTGAATTCGTTGACGCAAGAATTATTCGATCGAAATCTGTCATACGCTGTTTTATGACCATTAGACATGGAACCTTTTAGATCTCAATACAAGAACTCGTGTTTGAGAGAAAAATATATTTCATCCACTCTAGATATTTACAGCACCCAATTTAAGCATCGATTTTTAACAATGCATCAAAGGTTTTTGTGGAGAAAGTGGAAATTGCAGAAAGAAAGCGACTGGAAGCATGAAAGGGTTTAGATATAGCTGACAATGTTGGATTCTTAAAACCGGACATCCTGTCTCTTTTCAGGTGAACAAAGCCATGTCGTTGGTAGTTATTGGGAAATTGATTTTGACAAACAAGGTTATAGATATGTACATATTTTTGACTCACCGATAAAATCCACGACCACAATGGGGTCATCGCTGTAGGATTTTAGTTTGTTATCAGAAAATCCAGGTTCATTGAGTACAAAAGAAGCAACATAAGGTGTAACTATTGCCGTGTATATCACCAACAATAATATTAGCCAGTCCCAAACGGCTTTAAATGGCCTAGGTCATTAGTTATATCATGTAATTCATCTCCATCCAAATATTTATTATGCAGTACTTACGAATAATGTAAAATGGTCCATTTATGTATACGGGGTGACTGAAGTCGATATTCTGGAAGTACATCCGCACCCAATGATAGCACCTGTAACATTGAAACACAAACCATACAATTTTAAAATATTGAATAATTGGTCATGTTCATGTTGCATGATTCTGTAAAAAAAATTAAATAATTCCAGTTCGAGTTTAATTATTCAGATATTATTGACTCGAGTTTTTTAAATTCACTGTGATAAATTAGTCCTCTGACCACTTAAACATACTATATGTATGTATTACTATTGAATCAAAGCAGGATAAAACTGCGTTCAGGCGATGCAAATTTCAACTCCAGGAGAAAGTTTCACCAGGTTGAACTACCCATTCTTCATTTTAATTACTTGACGCTCGTTTGCTACTTTCATTTCCTTTTTGTCAATCAACTCTAATTATATTGTAATAAGTTTAGATCAAGGTGTTGATAACTTTTCAGAATTATAATTTGACTAAAAATTGTACCGAGTCATTCCTTTACAATAACAAAACGAAAATTAGAAAACGTGCTTCTGGGTGTTGACAAAAACTATTTCTATACTTGTTCAGAACAATTATTATTACTGTGTTTAGTCAGTTTGTATGCATTAACATGCTCGCGAAAGTAGCTTTAAAAAATCAGCGCAGTAAATTATTGTATTCTGTGATTGAACCACGTATTTTATTTTGTAATTGATTGATGATTTGGCCAACTGTTTTTAGCAGTGTGCAAAAGCTTGGCATTGTGACTGAATCGTGTCATGAGCTTTAAACTTTAATTTTAGAGAAAGACCCAAACCTTTGATTTGTCATAAAAGCAATAAAATGTATGCTATAAAATGTCACTTTCCCTTAATGAAAGAAATGGAATTGTTTAGAAACAAGTAGTGTTTGGGTTGATTAAGTTAATATACCGAGTGTGGGAGGCTAGCTGCGGGCAATGTCTTGTTCACGAACACCCGAGTTTTGTGGTGGGTGGTGGTGAGGGAAAGATCACTTCCGGTGCTCCCAAGAAAGTCACTATTAAACGAATCAGATAAAACATCATGCCAAGTAGGCTCCGCATCGTGTTGCTGCAAACCCGTAGGAACATTGCAGCGTTTAATTGCATGTGTGTCAGTGAATGTGTACCTGTCTCTTCTATCTCTGTCTCCCTTTCGCAGTCGTATAGAAGTCAAAATATTCCCTACAATGGAGCCTCCTTTCTCCATCTGATAATTATGAATTGGATTAAGAATTGGCAACTCATCGCTCACTTCGTTGGTGACACCACCACTCCCTGAGATGGGCTTTAGCATTATTGTTTCTGCATGAAGGATAGTGTTGGTCTCTGAAGGTGTGAGTGGACTTGCAGCCAACACGGTGGACGGGGTGGGAGGAGTCATAAACATGGAAGTACGCCTTGGAGTATGCCGTGGAGGATCTGTACAATTTGTCTCTATTGGAAGTGAGTGTCGATAATGTCGAAATCGACGTTTTGTTCGGCTATGATATTGATGCGAAACTTCAAAGCTAGGTCTACGACTCCTACTCGACTTGTTACTTCTCGCGGAAAGTTCTCTCTTGTCTTCATCATCTTCCTTGATCCACAAGGTTGGAATGTCTAATTGTGACGAACATCGTCTTCCAACAAACATCGCTGCAGAATTGAACATTTTCCCAGTTACAGGGTATCAAACCATGAACCACCACCAAACACAGACAATAACCAGGTAAATTATAATAGTCTTGGTCTTAGATCTATTGAAAATTCTGGTCCTGGCTCCTTAATAATAAGTCCTCATATACTGAATTTTCCTTCTATCATCATCACTAATTAAATGCATAGCGTAGTTTTAAACTCCACTTTAGCTACGTTGCACAACCAGAGAATTTAATGTTATATGCATCCTCCTTCGAACTCAAAGTTTAACTCATCCATGACTTTCTCCAACTTTATTTAATTCCACAAAAAGGAATGAGGACAGTTGGGTTGGTTAGTGAGGTGTAGAGTTGAAATGCAGAAGGATTTCACAATATCGCTGATGACTAAATTTTCACTTTCAACAAATATAACGCAAGTATAAAATATGAAGAAAGGCACTAGTACATAAAGCACAATAATGCATTTCGAATCCCCATCTGCGTCTTTTAGTACCATCGGTAATATGGCATTCAAATCTGAGGGGAAATCAGAGCCCAGAGATTTTGGAGAAAATGGTGAGACTTGGTATTTGCTTTGAAATTATTTCCATTGAGGTGAGAGATTTAGATAACCAGCATTTTCTTGCTGGTGAAGAAATTCTGCACCACCTCCACCATAACCATCACAAACAAGGATAAAGCACCAGGTAATCACATCACACTGTGCACTATATCATCAAAAATGCAGACACTGATCCGTTATATCCTTTAGTTATGGAGAAGAACACCACCGAGTAACCCTGCAGTTGCAGATGCATGAACTGAACAGATTGCTACCAACACGTCCTCGCGTCTCATTTTTCTTCTGCATATTTTTTGCCTTTGCATTACTCAGATATTTGCTAGGTAAATAGGAAACAGAGAAGATTCTTATAAATGAAGACCATCATAATACGTTTTAGTGAAAGTAGTAAGAGAAAGTCACACTATATGATTCTGAAGGAGAAAATTGGGTTTTGATCAATAGGAACACTATGGCCCATCTGTCCTTTGGACATGCATCATTCTTGGTCTGGAATATGTAGAATTGGAATTTTCTATGTTTATTGCGGATCATCTAGCTTTCATTGCATGTCTGCCTACACCTACATATATTATTATAATCATATTATTCTTCCGTTCAACATCTGCATGAAAATAACTTTGTACAACGGAAAGTGTACAGCGGGTTGATGATGTTATGAGGGATTAGTTATATGCTGCGGCATTTTTCTATGCCGTATCAAATAACGATCCGTGTGTTCTCCTGCATCCATGTCCGCTTTAATATTCGTGATCAAAGTCATTAACTTGTGAACAGAAAGCACTAATTTAGTCTTGTTAAACGCTGTCACAGTTTTACTACTGCTACCCGCTCACTTAAATGAAACATTTCGTAACACGGTCACCCTTCCCTTGTGGCTATGGACAAATTCATGAGCCACATACACGGAGCCTTTCCCAGGAAAATAATATTTCGACTTGACTGTGGATAGCAAAACTTGGAATGTTTGTCCCCGTTTGTCGTTGGGTTTTTAATCCTAGGCTGTGTTTTTATCCCTTTGTCGTTTACCAATAATATTCATTCACTGCGGCACTGACCCACAAATAAGAACTTTCACTACATACTTCTAGCGTATTAAAAGCAACAGTACCAATAACAACTGAGCATTATAACTTTTCTGCTGAATGAGCCCAATTTAGTTAAGACTTTCTTTACTAATTCGCTACTCCCACCCACTGATGTTTCACAGGGACCTTCTAACTACACTTTGAGCTGAAGTGAAACACTGCCGTATAGATTCATTCAACAGAAAGGAATTGATACAAAACACTGACAACATGCACACTATGGAGTCAACCACTCAGATAATTTGTCGAGAGAAATGGGTTGAGAGGGAGGAGGGAGAAAGCACTGCGCCGATATATTTCATGTCATAATTGGCTACGCCTGATTTTGCACAAGGCGTATTAATATATTGTCGCAGACGGTAAAGTGAAGAAACCGTAATAAGAGTCTAAATGTAACCGGTGAATTGACACGACCTAACAACCCATGATTCCTCTAACACAATTTTATGCGGCTTCTACTTTCTATGCCCGTCGAAGCGGTTGACTATATTGCAGTCCAATTGTGTCATTCCGCATGCTCAACTCTATTCTCCATTTCTACAAACGAAGTACTCAGGCACCAGTACAATACACAAATGTACATAATAACAACGAACCCCCAACCAAATTATTTCTCCTCGTTCATCAGTGGAGGATGATCGTGAATGAATATTAACTGGATGCAGACACACGAAACAACTATCACCCAATCACCCACTGATATATTAGGAATAAAAGTTGTAACAACGCACCCATGTCGTGTAGAAGACGTATGTACGTGTTTTGCAATTTTTGACCATTAGTAAAATTGAACTAAATGCAAGCAAGGAGAAATTACACTAAGCGAGGGGTCGGGCACGACTGACAACCGCCTCAGAGAAAGTGTCAGAGGTAGTAGACGGAAGAAAGATGCTTTCCATCATTCTGAAACATGTGGATAATGATAAACAAGGACTGGATGGAAAGCCAGCCACACCTGAATCAGGCTCCAGTAGAGATGAGCCAACCATAAGCAGAAGCACTAACGCTCTGCAGCCTGTCCAAGTTGGATCCAATCCATTTCAGTAGCAAGTAAACTATTCCTTCATTTATTTTCCATGTGAGTATGAATGCAATTGCGTCTGTAGATGATACTACCACTGTTTTCTACAGTGTATGTAACGACTGCAATGTAATTTACCAGAATTTTTTCGCTTTGACTACCATCAACCTTCGTAAATGACTCCACCCAGAAGGAAGGATAATACGAGTACAACTAGGAATTGGTTATCTTCGTATTAAATTTCATTCCATTGTAGGAAAGCATGAAAACAAACCTCGCCAACAGAGAAAGCGTAGGAATGGTTGGTATGTATTCAGGAAAGAGGAGGGCGAAGTCATTTTTGGATCATCATTTACTTAGATTGAAATGACCTTTTCTCTCACATTAGTCTTCGTATCAATCTTATAATGCTACGCACAAGTAGGTCTTCACGCCCCTGGAAAATTCTTCATTAAATCATGGGAATGAAAAATTGGATCCGCCGAACAAAGAAAGATGAGGAAGGTGGAGAGAAGAAGGCTTCTGAAAAGTATTACGGACTAATATGCGCAATGGGAACAAATTGCAATTTTACCATCTTCTCATACTCATCTATGAGTAAGTAATGGTTTACTATAGACATGCAAAGGTTGTTACAATAATCTCTTGGATGTAGTCCAGAACAGGTCGAAGATATTGCAGTTGTAGTACATAACATAGGAATCCTACGTAATATATACCACACCTTCACTCAAGATGTATAACAACGAAAGCATCCTCAAAATCAAAGTTTCACTGAATATCGCACAATAAGAAGTTCAATTATATCCTCACATCCCATTATGTGTATTCTGATTCTGACCTTAGAGTTGTAAATGTGCATATAATATTATATTATTTTAACATTCATTAAAGATTCATTTTAACTAAATACATAACTTGTCAAAGATTGTATATACTTGAGTTGGTAAACGACACTTTGTTCATCGTTGACCACTCATAATTCTAATTGAGCTATGAACTTACCCAATAGGATGTTTATCCAATTATTTGGGTAAATAAAGGTAAACCAAATTGAGTGATATTTTGCTTCTCATTCAACTCTTTCAAAACTACACCGTCTACTACATGAAAACCAAACCGTAACGACCCCTAATCACAAAGTTCCAAATGTAATACGACCCCAAACTGTCAACAATCATCACGTAATCAACTCCCAGAACCGCATGCCATAATTGCCTTTTCTCCTTACATATTACCAATAAAATGTTTGACATTTTCCATTTGATACATTATAAAAAAATGTATTGTTTGACATATAGTCACAGAGGGTGGCGTGAGTGCACCGCACTTTCATTGCACCTGAAGCAGAACAAAATTGAACTCCAAGAACAGTAGACTTGTCCAAACTACTGTGGACCAAACTCAAGTGAACTAAATCATTAATCATTTTGGGCATCCGATTTCCAGTGAAACTCATGTTCCCCATAATGCAACCCGTGGTAGTACATAAAAAAATGTCACGTTCCAATGGCGTGAGATTTGTACGACAGTTTTCTCCATGACTTGGAAGAGAAATGCATTTGTGGGGTATCAAGGTTATAAATAATGTAATTCGAAACAAACTGTGAAGGTGACAACTATTTAGTTCCCCTGGATCAAGAGTGAATGAATGAATTAATGAGAGGACAAACTCAAATGGAACATTTTTCTTGCTGACTCTGACAAACTTCGCTCCTTGTTGATGGCTACGGTTGGCCACTTTAGGACTGACTGGACATCAATCCTCCTCTGTTAGAAGTATGCATTCATCCATTCATGCAACTGGACAAAGAAAAATAGGAATCGATATGGCCGAGTAGAATCCCATCGATTATTCCGTTCAGTTCCATGAGATTCGCATCCATTCATGGTCAATAATTCAACATCAGTCTCAAAACGTAATTGACATTATAATCTACTCTTGGATGTGATTTCCCTTCACAGGGTTAGAGCGTTTCTCAATTTGAATTTTCCATATGAATGGGCACACAAGTAAATTAAATATGTAAAGTAAGGAGATATTTCACATGATATTTGGCATACAATGTAACACATATTGTACAAATAGTTATACTACCCAATACAGTTCTCTTCTCTCCACTAAACGGTTTAGTCTAAACCTAGACTGCATATTACAATACTTTTCCGTACTTGCTGAAATGAGCACCTTAAGCCAAAATTCTGCTGATTAAATTTAGGTTGGGAGATATTATGGTCGAGTACTGGCTTATGAATGGTGTCCCACAAAGATATTTCATTCCTTTATGACTGACTAAACTACAAATTCCAGTACAATGACATGTAAAAAAGATTTAATTGCACCATCAAAACTTTCCTCACTTTGTATTCACTCTATTTATTTCCACTCAATTGTTAATGTTGGCATAAATTCTGAGAGAAAGTGACTTTCTCTTCTAAACAATTTTCAGGGATTTCGATGTTAATTGTGAGTAGTTCTCCATGCGGTCTAAACCATATCCATATCGAACAATTCACAATCTCATCCATTCAACTGTGACTATCAAATCGCATGTGATAAATTTTCTCTTAAACAATGGGTGGTCTTCATGCGGATTCTCATAAAATGAACGATAACTTATTTTTATTAGAAATAATCAAAACTAAAGCTATGAGACCTCTTTTCCCAATTTTTTGATTCCAGGAGGTCCACCATTGACTTCATTTTCAATTTTAGAACTTTCTCCATCAAAGCTGACAGTGACTCCAACTCCACTCCATTTCAAAATCTCCCGTTTGTCAGATTTTGTCCCACTTGTATCCGAATGCTGATGGTGAAACGTTTGTGGGTGGTGATGGAATCGACTTAGTAATGGGCTTGCACTGACACTTCCGGGAAGTGCTAATGAGCATTTAGACTGCTGTGACTCAGTGGAAGGTCCACGTGGTGGAACAGTTGCTGTGGGGTTCCCAATGCCGCCGAGCCCTTTCTGACGTTGCAGCTTCAAGTCCTTGGACATATCAATCTTCCCCATCACTTTCAGAGTTGCTTACAACCCATGCTGCGTCAGAGAAATCACATTCACATAAAAAGTATTCTGGCGACCAATTGCGTCATTGGTAGTATGCATGAGGTTGTCACATTCCAAAAAAAACCCTCACATTCCTCAGCGAGTATTTCTTGCAGTGCTGCTCACGATTATTTGATTAAAAGAAGCAGTTACTGAATTGGACATGTAACAACTTAGAACCATGACCAAATGAGAAGTGCAACCACTGCAATGGAGAAAGTCGATTAAAGAAATTCTTAAGCCTGTTTTGGGCGGACACGTTTTAATGATGGATATCACTCATCGTCTACGACATCGTATGAATTTAAATACGTAAGATCTATTTCCAGATTTATTTAAAAAGTCATATATTTTCCTAAATTCCAATTAGAACTTGTTCAAATAGGAGTATCCTCTAACTTTTTCAGTCAAATCTGTCACAAGCAGTCAGCTAAATACTATTGCCATCCTTTCAGCATAGTCAACTTGACAAGACGTTATCAATGTGAACATTTTCACCATCAGGATAACATGGCACACTGAAAAGTTTCGGACACATGTTCACTCAATTATTTTCAGTTAATCACCAATTAGTAGATTCACATTTCACATCCTCGACGTGTGGCACAGTGGATAAGAGTAAGAAGCCGTTCCAACATTCTACTAACTCATGACAAGTCGAAGGCGATCAGTTTACTGCGGACAAAAATAGGTCCGAAAAACAGATGTGATGTTCAACTCTCAAACACTGAACCCATAGTCTTAACGTTCTTCTTTAAACTAAACAGCCTCCCTCCTATCCTTCCAAGTAGAATGCATATTATTATGCAAACTTTTGCAACAGTCTAACCTCTCGACATGGACACGTACTTAACTGATAGTGAACAGACAACTTGCGTTGAAACTAACCTAAATTAAAAATCAATATTGCCAACATCTGCAATAATTTATTTCTAATTTGAAGAATTAATTTCGTAATGGACTGAATTAGACTAGGAGAGAGAGTGCTGAAGCCACGGGTGGAAAGGACCTTTCCAAACCATTATGCTGTGGTGGATGAACTTTCTCTTTCCAACGCTGTCGACTATATCATTTGTTGTGTATAAAACCACCACCAACCAGGCGATTTGCTCCTTTGCACTGGATAATCTTGGCTTTCCCCACAGCTAGTGAAACTGCAGTAGTTTGGTAGTAGGCTATCAATATTTGCTCCTTTGCCGCACCTCCAAAGTAAGCCAAATAAAGTAGGACCGTAATAATAAAGGACTAGGCTATCCCTTGTAGAATTACATACTTCACTCCAGGTCGAATCTAGTGGAGAAAGGTGTAGTGGTACTGGCAGAGGGAATTTCCTTGCGCTGTTTGTCCCTGCCATGCTTTCACTGCGAAGGAGGAATGCATGCATACTAGCAACATAATAACCATGCCATACCCACCGACACCGACACACCAGTCATGTCCAAAAATCCGCAACTTTAGCAAACCCACACTCTCGGCTAAGGTCCCATTCGTGGTGATCCAGGTAAGGCAACTTGAACTTGACTCAATACTTATAATTTAAAGTTACCTACGTTCCTCTTGGGGTTCCATTAGTTGGAATTCCGTTACTACATGATTAACCCATATTTTCCACTACGGGAATGTTATTTTCAAATAACATCATCCCCCCAATGCCGAACCAGACTTTGCCAGCTATTTAGACGATAGATAGAGAAATCACATGCAGGTTACCTAACATTCCTCTTCTGGTATACTCATGCTTGCCGAAAATGATTTACCAACTTTTACTTGGACTGGTTGTAAGTGGACATGAGCAAATGGAAAATGAGTGTATAGACGTCGAAGGATGCCAGTCAACATTTGCATGAAGGTGAAACGACGAAACGAGAAAGCAATCATGATCAAATCCACTACATGTGCAGAATTTTCTAATACAGTCACTCACTCCAATTCCCAGAGCAATCTTGGAACCAGTAATCCTTCTACTTGTCCTTTCTCTGTAGAAAGTTATCAGTTAACATAGTCTCTTGAG